>JAFIRS010003099.1:0-155964 GCA_018342105.1 Gonioctena quinquepunctata | reverse complement strand
TAAACCCTCGTTTTTGGGCACTTTCCGGTACCTTCCTCCCATCTCTAATGTAATCTTGTCACCCTGGAGTTCTGATAATTTTCCCCGCCCCCCTATTTCTTCGCTGTCAAGAGATATGGCTTGCGGGTTTCGTCATCACCGACGGGATATGCTCCTTAGTGTTCTTAAGTTGTTTATTCCCTTAATTTCAGGAACATCCTTTACCTATCGGTTACATGGAAATATGGTCAATGTGGTTGACCCCCAGCTTGTCCATCCCCTTTCCCCTGTCCTGTTCTTCGGCCCCTGATCTATCTCATTGACTTCCCCACACCTCGTTCCAATGGATCCAAATCCATTTCCCCTCCTGCTTTTCCCTAGGAACCGGAAAAAAGAGGTTCTGATTGCCATTTTTTCCTTTTTGATTCTCCCAAGTCCTAACGGGTTGGGGTTTTTTTTTTTTGTTTTTCTTTTTTCCAGTAGTTCAGAGGAGCAGGGGAAATTTCCACCTGGCCCAAGGAGCATCTTTGGGAAAAATTTCACCCCGGGCCTGCACCCCTTCGGGGGATGGTGCTCACCTTGGGACCCGGGGTCAGGGGTGGCCTTTCTGCTTCCCGGACTTTGACCAAGGAGAAAGAGGGACCGGGAAAGAAGCAACCCGCCTCCTAGATTAGGGAAGGGTTTTTTTGCCCCGGGGGCTCTAAATGGCATGGGGAGCTGAGAAAACAATTTTATCTAAAAAATAATATATAAACAAAAAAAAAACAAAAAAAAATGCCCACATGAACGAGTCCAAAAAATGGGAACACACCGAATTATTTATTTTTTACTTTTAAAAAGAATTGGGGGTTTTCCCCCAAAAAAAGGTTTTTTTAATTTATATTGAAATTTGAATGTTTATGGGGGTTTTCCCAAAACCCCGGAAATTTTCGAATCTTTTTTTTTTTTTCCAATTTTTTTATATGATGAATATAGTTTTTCCTCAGAGAAAGAAATGAGAATTTTTTTATGAAAAAATATTGACAAACAAAAAAATATTAAATTTAAATTTGTTCTTTCAATTAGTTTCAAAAAAACAAAAACCCCAAAAAACCCATAGATGGGGCACCCCGGAAAAAAGTTATAAAACTTTTCTTTTTTAAATTTTTAGGGAATCCCTTCCCAAAGAATTTTGAACTGGGAGAAGATTATGCTAAGCCCTTTTTTATTTATGAACCCAAAAATAATTGGGTAAATTTTCCCGGGGTTTTTAAAAAAAGGGGAAAATTTTTTTTAAATTTTTCAAAACCCCAATGAAAAACAGTTTATTTTTTTATACAAACTAATTTATCACCCTCCCCATTTGGTGGACTCAAAAACGTTTTCAATAACCCGATGTTTGATTCGGGCTAAGAAAAGAAATTTTTTTTGAATTTTCCTTTGATTAAAAAATGAAAAAAACCCATTAAATCGTTTTGAGAAAACATTTCAGAAAAAGGGGAATTTGATGAATATTCCCCTTGGATGGCGATAAAAAATATAGGGGAAAGAAAAAAAAGCCACCCAGAGAAAATTTTCCCCCGCCCCAAAGACTTTTCCCCTTTAGTGACAGGGACGAGTAGAAATGACCCCGGAAACCCGGAAATGAGATCCAAAAAAAGAAACATCCAACACAGAGTAAAACCCGAATTTGGGAAGAGAATTGCCATTTTGACCCACCATAATTTTTCCATATTTAAACCCCCAAGAAAATGCAATATCGAAGGACGTAAACCCCTTTGGTTGTATGAGCACCCATGATCAGAAGAACAAAACCAGCCACCCAGTGGCCCACCATTTTCTGAAATGGAAGACGCAGAAACAATCAACGAAGGAAACATTTTCGAGAAAATATGGGAAAAAATTTAAACTGCAAGGAATTTTGATCCCTTTTCCCATCAGGAGTTTTTTAATCGCCCAAGAATTGAAATCTTTTTTTTGAAAATGGGGACCGAACAGGAGATGCCCCCAAAACCAAAAACCCCCCCCTTGATATATCTTCCGGGGTTTTAAGAACAATAGTAACCCCCGACACCGATTCCACCTGAAAAAACGAAAAAGCAAAGCAAAACGGAAAAAAAATAGGGAAAGCGGGGGGGAAAAAATTCCATTTTGAAAAGGGGTTTTTTTACCGCGATAGAATTCCAGGGAAAGATCCGAAAACGTTCGCCAAAAGGGAGGGGGAAATGTTTTTAAAGAAAAATATCACCCGAAGAAAACCCAAATCGCAAACCATGGCCGGGAATTTGAATACAAACCCCTCGAAACGTGGTTGTTATTCAAAATTACCATGGGTTTTCATCAAGCAACAGCCGGGGCAACGAAAAAAAGGGGGTTATCATTGACTGACCCCCTGGGGATGGGATCGGGATCGGGTCGGGTCGGGTGGGGCGATCGGACGGATCGGGTGGGATGGGGTCGATCGGGTCGGGATCGGATGGGGTCGGGGTGGGGGTGGGGTCGGGTGGGGTGGGGTGGGGGTCGGGTGGGACGGGGTCGGGGTCGATGGGGTGGGGTCGATCGGATGGGGTCGGGTGGGGTGGGGGGGATGGGGTGGGGGTGGGGTGGGGGTCGATGGGGGTGGGGTCGAGGGGATCGGGTCGGGTCGGGTCGGATGGGGTCGATCGATCGGGTGGGGCCCGGGTCGGGAAAGGGGATCGGGGGGATCGGATCGATCGGATCGGATCGGATCGATCGACGGATCGGATCGGATCGGATCGGATGGGATGGGATCGGATCGGATCGATCGATCGGATGGGAAATCGATCGGATCGATCGGATCGATCGATCGGATCGGATCGGATCGGACCGATCGATCGGATCGGATCGATGGATGACGGGATCGACGGATGGATCGGATCGATCGGATCGGATCGGATGGGACGTGGATGGGATGGGATCGGATCGGATCGATCGGATGGGATCGATCGATCGATCGGATCGATCGATGGGATCGGATCAAATCGGACCGGATCGATCGGGATCGGATCGGATGGGATGGGATCGATCGATCGGGATCGGATCGATCGGATCGATGATCGATCGATGGGGATCGATCGATCGGATCGGATCGATCGATGGGATCGATCGGATCGATCGATCGGATCGGACGGATCGGATCGGATCGGATCGACGGACGGATCGATCGGATCGATCGGATCGGATCGATCGATCGATCGGATCGATCGGATCGGATCGGATGGGGATCGGATCGGATGGGATCGGATCGGATCGATCGATCGATCGGATCGATGGGATCGGATCGATCGATCGATCGGATGGGAGGGATCGGATCGTGGATCGATCGGATCGGATGGGAATGATCGATCGGGATGGGATGGATCGGATCGGATCGTGGATGGGATCGACATCGATCGATCGGATCGATCGATCGACGATCGGATCGATCGATCGGATCGGATCGATCGATCGGATCGGATCGACGGATCGACGATCGGATCGATCGATCGGATCGATCGATCGATCGATCGGATCGATCGATGGGATCGGATGGGATCGATCGGATCGGATCGGGATCGATCGATCGATGGGATCGGATCGATCGAGGGATCGATCGATCGATCGGATCGGATCGATCGATCGATCGGATCGATCGGATGGGATCGATCGGATCGATCGATCGATCGACCGGATCGGATGGGATCGGATCGATCGATCGGATCGGATCGATCGGATCGGATCGATCGGATCGATCGGATCGGATCGGATCGGATCGATCGATCGGATCGTGATCGATCGATCGATCGGATCGGATCGATCGGATCGATCGGATCGGATCGATCGATCGGATGATCGACCGGATCGGATGGGATCGGATCGGATGACGGATCGGATCGATCGACGACGGATCGATCGATCGATCGGATCGGATCGGATCGATCGATCGATCGATCGGATCGGATCGGATCGATCGGATCGATCGGATCGATCGATCGGATCGGATCGATCGATCGATCGATCGATCGGATCGGATCGATCGGATCGACGATGGGATCGGATCGATGGGATCGATCGATCGATCGGATCGGATCGGATCGGATCGGATCGGATCGGATCGGATCGGATCGGATCGGATCGGATCGGATCGGATCGGATCGGATCGGATCGGATCGGATCGGATCGAATCGGATCGGATCGGACTCAGTGCTTAGTGCTCGAAGCACTTTTCGTCAGTGCTCGGCACAGCTCTGGTGGGTATCTACCAGTGTGGCTTCAGATAGACATATTCCAATATGGTTGCAGAACTGAAAGCAAGTAAGATTTTCATTCGAAATTATCTGGCAATTGATTTTCAGTTATTGAAAGTTATGAATCCATGTTTTGCATGATTATCGAACTATGCATTCGATCGGTGAACTGAATTGTACTGTACTGTAATGTAATAAAAAATTCAAAAATATAATTGTTTGTGGTGACATAAACATAAACTTTTTAATGAAGTTTTTTGGAGCTGTGTGCACGTTATGAAATAGTAGGTTTGAAAGAAATTTGTATTTCGTGCAAAATTATAATATATATAATTTTGCCCGAAATACAAATTTCTTCGAAACCTACTATTTCATTACGTGCACACAACTCCAAAAAACTTCATTAGATTGACTACAATATGGTAGACTGGGCTGCAAAATACAAGAAGCTATTCATCAAAAGATCTATCATCCAAGTGGATATTTGGTTTGTGAACAACTGCATCAAAGAACAGGTGACCCCCACCTTTGCAAAAATTAAAACTTCAAGAAATGTTAACTTCAAGATGAAACAAGAAATGGAACTCAAATTGCTCAGAGAAATAATTTTGCACGAAATACAATTTTCTTTCAAACCTACTATAAACTTTTTATGGGAATCAAATAATAAATCATTTCCCACCGATCTCCTGGGTAGCTATGAACTAAACATACAAAATTTTGAACCTACGAGGGTCATCACAAATGTAAATGGCAAATCGAGTGAGAGTAAAATTGACTATTTCTTCACGAATATATGCAATTCAAAATATCTTGAAACAGGTAAAAACATTAATATTGCTGATCATTTTGAATTGATTCTGGACAAAATCATGGAATCGTATCATTGCGAAATACAAGTGATAATAATCTTGGCATTTCAAACCTTTCTGGAGAGAATCCTTTTGGTCAGTTTTCGAATGCTCTGAAAATATTCATATAATATATGAGACTTTCCTAAATACTCTTCAGTATTTCATTGACTTATCATGTCCTACAGTTGTAAGAAAATGTAACTGAAACTCGAATACACACCAGTGGGTAAAAAAAGATATTATTTCTATGAGCGAAGAATTGAAAGAATTATTCTGGGTGATAAGGAACTCAAATGATAGCCAAGAACTGAAATCTACAAGAAATCAAAATGGGTATATTTATGAACAATTCAAAATACAGAAAAAAAAAGAAGAAACAAAAACAAATATGGAATATAGTCAGAGGAAAAATAGGAAGTCCAAGATCTACATCAAATATTCAAATAAAAGTAGAAAATGAAATAGTTGAAAACAAGAAGGTCATTGCGAATGCTTTTGGTGCCTTTTTCTCAAACAATGCCAATCATTCCATAGAGCCACACTTTGGTTCGAAAGTATTTAATGATTATACCTCAATGTATGAAACTAACATATTCTATTTTTCCCTGTTTTGACCTGTGATGTTCTTTATGCGATAGGTTCACTGAAAAAGTCTAACTCAGTTGAAATAGACTGTATATCCACGAAAACTATATGTATGGCTGTGTACATCGCTGAACCTTTAGCTTATATCATAAATCGATCAATAGAGTCAGGAGAATTTCCAAATTACCCAGAAACAGGTTTAGTGACCCCTATTTTCAAAAAGGGTGATACATCTATCATGTGTAATTTTCGACCAATAACAGTACCCACTGTGATAGGTAAAGTTATTGAAAGATGTGTCTATAACAAAATGTATGCATTCTTAACCAGATTTGAAATTCTATCAAAGTACCAACATTGTTTTTGTCCAGAAAAGTCAATTGAAAGTGCTTCCTACAACTTTTTGTATATATTTACGATTCTATAGATAGAGGAAAATATGTTGGAGCACTCTTTTTCGATCTATCAAAAGCATTCGATACCATTGACCCAAACATTATCGAAAGCAAACTCTACTCTCTTTGATTTCGTGGTAACTTTCTGTCGTGGTTAGTCTCATACATGCGCCTTAGAAAAATATCTGTCAAAATTGAAGAGTATGGGTCTGATTTCTATTCTATAGACCTGGGAGTTCCTCAGGGTTCCATCTAAGGTCCACTGATTTTTTCATTATATATAAACGATCTACCACATAAAATTACACAATGTATAGTTCTCTATGCTGATGATTCAACTTTGGCTGCTGATGCTGACAGTCCCGAGGAATTCCAAGGTGAATTGTATTGTCGAAGGATTTACAACCTGGTGTAAAAAAAATCTTTAATTGTAAACTCAGACAAAACGGTGTGTATACAGTTCTATCGCAGATCAAAAATTGTAACAGATTTTCAAGTAAGAGTGATGGATGATGTAATTAATCTTTCTGAAAATACTGAATTTTCCGCAACTTTCGTAGATAGTGATATGAGATGGGAAGCAAATATAAATGCTATTTGTAAAAAGTTGAATAGTGGTTATTATGCGATTTTACAACTGAAAAATATTTTTGATATAACTCAACTGATCAATATTTATTATGCCATAATATACTCCCACATCTCCTGTAATATCAACATCTGGGGCAGCTCCAACAACTCAGAATATTTATTCTACAAAAAAAAGTCATCAGACTCATTTTCTATCTGAAGATAAGAGATTCCTGTAGATAATATTGTAAAAAAATAATTTAAATATCTTAACATATCCATGTATAAATATTCTCAAATGTATAATGTTATTTCACATTAAACACAAACATATGTACGACACTGTTTCTCAACATCATAACTATTCCACTAGAAACGGAGATCTCATCAAAATCCGGACTCATAACACATCATTCTTTAAAAATAAGTTCAAATGAAAATTGAGGAAATATCTACAAGAAAACTGTTTCTACAGCATTTCTGAATTTTTAAACTCGAGATAAAATGTAAGTTCTGTCGGTGTAAATATGACATTTATATTTTACATTTGATTTGTTTCAAATTCGAGATGAAATGTTAGTTCTATCTGTGTATATGTGACATTTATATTTTGTATTTTTGTGTTCTTGACATATCCTATATCATGTAATTGATCTTAAAGGATTGAATAAATTATTATTATTATTATTAATTGTATTTGACTTGGCTTATGAATATACCTTATGTGGACTCCGGTGCGTTTCTAATTTTTTTTAATAATTATTTTTCGAAGTGTGTTTGCGAGATCAGCATGGTACCCAAGTTCAATCATTCACGCATAAAATTAACCCGTTTACATGGTGGAGAATAAATTAGCCGCTCAATGTGGTTTTCCAGTTATATTTTGCAAAGGAAATATAACCCTTTCTATAGTTCACTCTGTACTATACTGTAACAATTTGGCAAGGACAAAAGAGTGGGCACGATACTACATTGGAACTTCAATCACATAAAAGAAACATCATCGATGGTCCCAATAGCGAGTTTTATATAGGTGAATAAAAATATGCTTACAGTTCTTCAATTTCTGATAGTTCAGGTTGATATCAGAGACTTACTACATCTCCACAATCCACTCCCCACATCCTCACAGTGACGCTACAAAGTCAATACTGTATCATTCTGCTCTCAAGTATACTTCCCATAATGCTACTCTCCAATCAATAGCTTTACGTTCGATTGAATTCATTCCATTTCCGGCCTTTGTTGAGAAATCCTCAAGCATTTTGAAAACGGAAAATCTTTTAATTTCAAACTCTTCATAGGGCGGGTGGAGCATTAAAAAGGGTGAAGTTCGGCGTCAAACGCAGTGGGAGTGTTGAAACATTACATTATTCTTTATCCAATCCACCAGGAATCAAAGGGCCATTGAAGTTTTCATATTGTTCGAAAGTTGGGGCCTCGATGACCTGAATTCTCAAGGGTTCAGAGCTACCCATACACTCACTTAACTGAATATTGCACCCACTTCCACGGAAAATATTAAAATATGTTTTGAGGACTATACTCGGGAGCATAAAAAATACATGGTTGATTTTAAAACAATTTTTGGTAGGTTATATCTCTCGAGAATGGCTGTGAATATTCATTTACGAGAAAGGGAGAGTTCATGTCTACTTCAAGAGCTCTGTTTTTATGAGAGTTTTCAGAGACTTGAAAGAAATATCAATTTTTTTTATGGTAAAGAGAACTTTGTTGTTCAAATCATTGAGAAAATTAGAATCCACTTTTCTGAGCTCTCATTAAAAGTACCTTAGACTTTTATTTTCAGTCACATGAAACCAAAGAATCTAAGAGATGACTACACAATTCGAAGGAGCTGTAGAAGCTGGAAATAAAACAGATTACTTCCTTGTGCAATCTGAAGTATGATTTTGATTTATTTATAAATATAAATATTATTTTAGATAAGTAACTCTCCTGAAATAATATTCACTTCAGAGCGAGATATTCACCAATCCGTAAACAATTTCACATTCGACACAAATTATATAAATCCCTCATGAAATGTACATGGAAATATTTCAGAATTCAGTTTAATAATGACATTCACTTAGTGAAACTAATTCATGAATATTTTTGGTGGGTGAAATAAATCATTGTATGCATGTCCTTCTATGAGCAAGAGGACATTCAGTCACACCTATAGTTTTCAAGTTTTTCATTCTCAACCTTTTTTTCAATAATAAATGTACCATTTTATTTCTGTATTGAAAGAGATTTACTAGAAAATAAGATTTCCGGAAGAGGTACAATACGAAATGTCTAGATTTCCCAAAACCATCGACTTCATGTTGAAAAGGGAAACATTCTCAATTGAGAATGTTTCCCTTTTCAACATGAATACCCCACAAGAGGTTATCTTGACGATGGAAGATAGTGACTAAGGTTTATCTTTCAGTCGCAGATGATTCCACATCTGATTTTATGAACATCCTGTTTATATTGTCAACAAATCATCGACTTCATGTTGTCGAAAATTGGCATTTTTCAGACATTCAGAACAATTTTGTATTTTCCTTTAAACTGCTATCCCAATCTCCAATAGGAAGTAATTTGTAGAATATTGTAACCAATCTACCCGTTATGTTTCAATCCATACCATTGAATTAAATACATAATTTAAAATATAAAAGTAATTTACTCAAATTTGAAATATAAATAAATTTAATTCCCATTCAAATATAAAATAATTGAAAATAAAACAATAAAATCAATTCCAATAATCAATCAATCTCAAATTTGAATGATTCAATTGATCCCATTGAATTAAATACCTAAATTAAAATATAAAATAAATTTCCCCAAATTTAAAATATAAAAAAACTTAATTTCCATTCATGATTATTCGAGAAGACAAGGATGTTGCAGAAAGTGTCGTTTCAATAAATTTCCAAACAAATTCAGATGGAAGTTATGATTGAGTTGGTTGTAAAAATTCCAGGAGACACTGCCATATATTGTCATAACCCCTTTTCTCTTCGTTCAAACAACCTTCTCAGTTATCCAAGAGATCGTCAACACGTCGTTCGGAAGGAGCTATCAACACCTTTCACCTGCTTGGAAGGAATGAGTCTATAAAAGTTCAACCACCTTGAGCGGCTAAGATCGCTGATGGATATATAATCCAGTTGAGAATAGAACGGAGGTACGTGGGGTCTCCTTGGTTCCTGAGTATGCTCTTCCCCATGTCAATTTTTCTATAACAATCTGACCATCTCGAGTTATCAAACTCTACTCATTCAAACACCGGATCATGGATAAATATTTATTTTAGATTTGAATATATAAAAATGACAATTTTCATTCAGAGTATTGGCAATTTATGATTGACTCTGTATACCAGGAGTGCTGTCAATGCTTTCAAAATATCAATAGTTCACAACAAGTTCAATGGGCCTCGGCTATACTCAATTACTAGACATATTCATGCTCCAAGTTATTGCCAATGAAATCAAACCCAAAAGGCATGCATTGACTCAAAATCAAACCTTTAACGAATACAACAATATCAAAAAAGCTGAGAGTCCTGCCCGTATATATCATTCATAGTCAACATGCAAGTAAATAAACCATCAATTTGTACCTAACAATTCAAAGGGCCAACATCGCATTATATATCTCTTGACGGCGTTATAATGACCTACTTTTCTGAAATTATGTCGTGTTCAGTGTATTGGGAAAAATAAATATTCACGACTAAGCCGATAGCATTCAATTGAGTGTCAAATGATTACTTGTTGGTTCCTTGCTAATGTGTCTGTCTGCGGAGATTGGATGTCGCGCACTAGTTACTTTATTCGCGGAACTTTGCACTCAATCGAAGTCCTGGTTATCGAGGCTACTAAAACACATTCTTGTTCGTGGCACTATAACTTGTTTCATACTCGACTGACTAGAGTGAATCTGGAATTTTACTACAAGACGAACTGGCTTTACAAACTAGATTCTGAGCCAGAATCATTTCAATGTTTGCTGCTCCAGTATTTACAGCAAAACGCGTTTCTTCGTTTTTTGCCGTCAGGTCATAGGCTAATGATTACAATATTTTCGTGCTTGCTTTTTGAAGAACTACTTATTATTTATCTCTGATTCGTCTTGTTTGTTGGCGGTGTTTTTGGGATGAAACAGGCCATCAATTATGCAATTACTTTGATCATTCGATTCTAGCATAGTCCTCAATCTTAATGGTTTCAACCCCGGGTCAATATTACTCATCCGTTCGTTGCTCTGTGAAAGCGATATTAGCGCGTGTTTTCAAAGCTCATAGGTAGATATTACATACCTATAGGGGTGGGTTATGACAATATTTGTAGAATGATGATTTCCACAATGGATCTGTTGGGAATGATGATGGTGTATGCGAGAAATATAAACCATGAGCGGTGCTACAGAATAAGTTGTATAAATGAAGAGGAGAGATCACAATCGTTTCAAATAAGGAAATTCTCTGTCACAATTCTTTGTCCAGGTTGGTCAGCAGAGGGTGCACTCCAAAATTTGTATCTGTCAAATGACAGAAGGAAATATGTTGATGTACTTTTATTCGACTTATGAAACTTATTCGATATTATTGAACCTGATATTATTTGCAATAAACTGTTTCAGAGGAAACTTTCTGTTATGACTTAGGTCATACACAAAAAATTCATGTTGAAGTAGATAATCGTCAGTGAAAGTCATATGATATTGACCTCAAGGGACTATCCCCTCATTCCCTTGCTTTTTATTAACGATATGACAGATCATTTATCCACAGATTAGGTAGTTTTGTATCCAGATGATCCAACGCATTTAGTGAATGCCGATAAACCCTAGGAATATTTCGAGCTTCGGGTTTACACATTGATGTCACAAATATCCTTTGTTGGTGAACTGTTTTGAAGCAGTTTTATTCCAGGACCATAGAAAAATTGATTATATTCATGTTACAGAAGGGGAAGAAATCATTGAGTCGTCAGCTGATAAAAAAAATCTGGATACTTATATTGATAGAAACATGATCTGGGAATCAAGTATAAATAATGTGAGTACTATGCATTTAAACTGTTGAGGTCCATCTATACTCTAATATTATAAAACGGAAAAATTTGTTAGTTTGTTTTTTTGTATAAAGGCTGTAAACTCTGGAACTATTGAACCAATTTTTTTTCAATAATGAACTATCCTCGAGTAGAATTTGTCAAAAAATTGTTTTTGATGCGAAATTTCAATATCTGTGAATTAAGTGGGAAGAAAAAACGCTGCTCCGCTGCTTCATCGGCGTGCGCCAAGCAGATTATTGGATATATATATATATATATGTATATATATATATATATATATTATATTATATATATATATATATATATATATATATATATATATATATATATATATATATATATATATATATATATATATATATATATATATATATATATATATATATATATATATATATATATATATATATATATATATATATATATATATATATATATATATATATATATATATATATATATATATATATATATATATATATATGTATATATATATATATACAGAGTGGTCCAACGAAAAGTATGCACCTAGCTTTTCTCCTTTGTTTAGAATTGAAAGCAAAAATGCTCGGACACGTAGAGTTTGCTTTTGAGGGGGGACACATTTTAGACATATTTTTCAACCTGTGCCTTTAACGCCCTAGCGAGGGGGCGTCACAACCCTAAAATTTTAAATGGAAAGTGGGGTCGAGTGATATATCATTTGAACGGGCACAAAATTATCTTCCTAATGATACCCTATTTATTGAAATTTATTTGAACAGTTAATGCGAAAACGGCTTTAAGAACATTTACCCGATAATTTAGATATTAATGAAACATACAAATAAGTTTTGGTTATTAGGAATCAGAATAACTACAATCATTTCTAAATTACTTCATTTTACCGAAAGCAACATTTCAATGTAATTTTTTTTCATCACAAAAAATCCCCATTTATCGTTTGCGTTTTTTTGTCGAAAAAAACTGCAAATAAGTGTAGGAAAAGAATTTAGGCAAACTTTTATTTTAGTCCCTTCATTGATTCAGTCTGGTCGCTTTTGAAGTTATTTTAATTTCACTGTACAAAATGGTTTATTCCATTCCAGAACGAGTTGAAATTGTTAAACTTTATTTTCAAAATAATAGTTGTGCTAGAGTAACTGCTCGCTTGTTTAAGGACAGTCATCCCGATAAAAATGTTAATGATTCGTATGTTGCCAAGTTAGTTAGAAAGTTTGTCGATACCGGATCTGTTTGTAATGTGAAACACCAGCCGCAGAACCCCATCAGAAATGAAGCTGTGGAAGTCGCTGTTTTGGGGCATGTTCAATTGGATCATACTCAAAGTACCCGTCAACTAGCTGAAGCCTCAGGAGTCTCCCGTTCATCCATAATACGGATTTTAAAAGCGTACAAATTTCATCCGTACAAAATTAAATTAGTACAGGAACTAAATGAGGATGATCCTGATCGAAGGCTGCAATTTTGTGAACAAATGAGCCAGCGTTTAATTGAAGATCCGCACTTATTGTTTAACATTTGTTTTACCGATGAGTGTACATTTTATTTGAATGGAGCTGTGAATAGGCATAATTGCCGTTACTGGGATGACAGTAACCCACATTTATTCCGTGAGGTTCATACCCAATACCCTCAAAAAATAAACGTCTGGTGTGGCATATTAGGAAGTCATATCATAGGACCACTTTCCATTCCTGGAAATTTAACTGGTGAAGTCTACCTAAACATGCTTGACGATGCAATTGATCCTTTCATAACACAGATAATAGAAGACGACCAAAATCATGATGCCGATCGGCTTCATTTCCAGCAAGATGGAGCACCTCCGCACTCTGCTGTTCCTGTAAGAGAATTTTTAGATAACCGGTTCCCCGGACAGTGGATTGGAAGGAGAGGCCCAATTGAATGGCCTGCCAGGTCACCTGATTTATCGCCTTTGGACTTTTTTCTATGGGGACACTTGAAAAATAAATGTTTTGCTTCGAAGCCCAAGTCCATAGAAGATCTTCGCCAACGGATTACAGCACAATGCAGAAGCATAACACCTGATATGCTACAAAATGTGAGAAATAGATTTGAACAAAATCTGTATTATTGTATGGAAGCAAGTGGGTCACATTTTCAACACTTGTTGAAGTAACGTTTTAATAAATCAATTTAACAGCTTGTTTACTTTTTTTACAAAGCACTGTTACAAGTAACAAACATTGAAACGTAAGTACTACTAATTGTAAATGTTTTGATTCTTAATAACCAAAAGTTATTTGCATTTTTCAATAATACCAAAATTATCGGGTAACTGTTCTTAAAGCCGTTTTCGCATTAACTGTTCGAATAAATTTCAATAAATAGGGTATCATTAGAAAGATAATTTTGTGCCCGTTCAAATGATACATCACTCGACCCCACTTTCCATTTAAAATTTTAGGGTTGTGACACCCCCTCGCTAGGGCGTTAAAGGCACAGGTTGAAAAATATGTCTAAAATGTGTCCCCCTCAAAAGCAAACTCCACGTGTCCGAGCATTTTTGCTTTCAATTCTAAACAAAGGAGAAAAGCTAGGTGCATACTTTTCGTTGGACCACTCTGTATATATATATATATATATATATATATATAGGGTGTAACTTAAATAATGTCATTAATTTGAGGGGGTGATTCCTTGTCATATTTCATAGAAAAAAGTTCATATAAACGTGTGTCCTAACTTGCTCCGTTTCCGAGTAACGGGGTGTCCAAACTTTTATGAAAAATCGGTTTTTCATGAATTAGTCAAAATTATTTTCGCCGATTTTGATTGAACTTCGTGTGTGTTTTATTTGTAATACGATGCTTCTTGTCATGGAATTAGATTTTGAATTTTGTTTCCAGTGGTGTCTCAGAGGTTAACCAGATTGATATTTACGATAATAAATATTGTACGCTAATGTTTTCGCTGAGTTTGATATTATTTGAAATTGATGGCTAAACAGTGGCGTAGAAATGGGGGGTAACGATCATTTGAGTGTAAAAATGTGTTTTGCTATTCGTCGCCATTTGAACATACTGTGAAATGAAAATCTGTTTGGTTTGGCAAGTAGATGGAAGAAGTATTCAAACTGCTAGTTTATGTCTAATTTATTCGGAAAACAGCATAGGTAATAATGAAAAATAATTAAAGCAGATGCTCAAAATGGGAACCTCCACTTGCAATACAAGCATCTGGTTTCCTTCTCATTGACTGCCGCACACGTTCAAAAAGTACTGGGGTGTTGCGTATGACATTAGAATTATGCATAATTCTATTCCTCGAGTCATTGTCATCGACAACTGGTGTCGCATAAAGAAGCGATTTCAGATATCCCCAAGAGAAATAATCCAGAGGGTTTAAGTCTGGAGATCGTGGTGGCCACGGTTGAGGTCCTCCACGACCTATCCACTGGTGAGCAAAAGTATCATTGAGATATTCACGAGCGGTTACACTGAAATGGGCAGGTGCCCCGTCATGCATAAACCATATATTTCGCCTTACTAGCAAAGGTACATCCTGTAAGAATTCTGGCAATATTCCTTCTAGAAATTGTCTGTTCGTCACACCATTGAGTCGAGGAGGAAGAAAATGCGGCCCTATTAGATGATCGCCACAAATTCCCGCCCAGACGTTAACCGAAAACTCCTACTGAAATCCACTTCCTACAATGGCATGAGAATTTTCGTAGTCCCAAGAATGATTGTTGTGAAAATTTATGATGGCATCCCGTGAAAAACTTGCCTCATCTGTTAATGAAATTTCAGACGTAAAATTGCGATTGTTTACAATTTGTTGACGAAATCACTCACAAAACTCCAATCGTCTGGGAAAATCTATTGGTAACAGTGCCTGCACCCGTTGTTTGTGGTATGGATATAATAAATTCGTATGCAGAACCTTCCAAACACTTTGATGACTGACATGGAACTGTAACGCTAATTTTTGGGTACTTAATGATGATTTGTTGTCAACTTCTTGGAGAATTGCTTCCTCTAACTGTGGTGACATTATTGTCCTCGGTCTACCGGGACGCTCAGCCTGTTTAGTTACAGATCCAGTTTCACACAGTCTAGCATGTAACCTAGTGAAAGTTTTTTCTGCTGGAATATCTCTGTTCGGATATCGTTCTCGATAGAGTCGACGGGCGCCTGCAGCATTTCTATCTGCAAGTCCATACACAAAATGCATCTGTGCTAATTCGCGGGTGTTCATATTTACTTGATAGTATGTAAACAATCGGGTTTGCATGCACGCTCAAACAATTTCACGATACTTGTGACTTGTACCTACTGTGTAAAACAATCAGTATTTTCTTATCGCTGGTACTAGTTTTGAATTCTACGGAAAAACTGAAAAAGAAACTATAAACATCATGTCAAACAAACAAGAATTTCGTACAACCAGTGTCGTGGTTAATAATTTTTCACTTTAAAAATCAATGTCATTCCGGTAAAAATGTCACAAGTTATTTCAACCTTCTTTCATTCTTTGGTCTAGGTTATTCTGTAACAGGCTAACCGTAGATACACAATTGGTAATCTTGCACGGCACGATTTTGAATCGATTACAGAATGTCCTAGATCAAACAACGAAAGAAATTATTTTTTCCATTTTAGTGCATTTCCATGAAAGAATGTATTTGAAGATGTTTTTTTAATAATTTCTCTCAAATGTTCAATTTAATAAAAATATCAAAGTTATAGAAAAACAGTGGCTGACATGATTTTTACCATGAATGTCATTGAGGTAACCCTCTGTGACGACACTGGAATTTTAATCCGTAAACTAATTTTATGAAGAGGAGCCCCCTGTTACTGCCAGCAAACACACCTACTGTCATCAAAATCAACGTAAAGACTTTTGAGTTATTAATAAAAAACCTATTTTATTGTAACACTTCGACACCCCGTTACTCGGAAACGAAGCAAGTTAGGACACACGTTTATATGATTTTTTTCATGGAATATGACAAGGAATCACCCCCTGAAATCAATCACATCATTTAAGTTACACCCTATATATATATATATATATATATATATATATATATATACAGGGTGTTATCTGATAACATGATGATATTCAGGAAGGTTATTTTTGTCGTAGTCGAAGGGATCTTCAGGAGGGGATATTAAATCTCGGGGGGAGGGGGGTCAGTCGTTCTGTCATATAACGTAGGCGAAATTATACTTTCTTGGCATGCATAAAATTGAGCAATACAAGCATCATCGTAACGCATAGCAGATATGAGTGCACTTGTTGCATTAGCGGAACAAGCCGTGAAAGAGAAATCGCGAAGAACCTAGTGTTAATTCAGGGTGTTATGAATCAACACAACACACCCGCAACACCAAACTTATTGTTAGATTGAGAAAACAAGCATCAAGAGCATCTAATGTCTGAGGATGGTCGAACCGAGATTATGTCATTGGAGCGGTCCACAGGAAATATCTCTTTCTCTCTATACTTGGGCGTAGAGTTGTTCATCCAGGAAGTTCGTACTGTTTTCAGAAAGATTACAAAAAATCATAATAATGCACTCATAGAAATATTAAGAATATACATATATATATATATATATATATATATATATATATATATATATATATATTATAAAAGTTAACAGAGTATTTCATCCGTTCTACATACGGATAAGAACATACAATATTCCAAGAATATAGTGTAGTTTACTTGAAGTTATTTTTTAATCAGTCTACAAATTAAATAGATTGACCAAAAACAATAGTGACCTCAATTGTCAAAAACAGCTGTATATAATTATCTTTTGAAAACTCAGGGTACATAAGATTACAGAGAAACAGTTAAAGACACATTCGCATTATAAAGGATTCAATTTTCCCAAAACATAAATACAGAAAACATATATGAACTTATGCTAAACCAGCAGGGTCAACACTTTTCACTTGAGATGGCTTTTGAACGACAATTAGTTTAATAATATTATTATTTTGAATAATCCCGCTATTTTTCATTTTATTTTTACCTCGCACTGTATATTAGATTATCGATGTATGGATACGGTTTTCAATGAGGTCATGAACTTTCGATTTGAGGTTTTTCGTTTACTTATCTCGTTCTTGAAGCGGTGATAAATAATGGGTAATTTTGGAAAAAATACTGGTTTACTCGTGGATTCACTTGGTTACTGTTAATACTCGGATTCACTTGATTTGAATATAATTCCTTTCAATGGCTTCTTAAGTTAACTGCAAGACGACTATATCCTTACTTTTCACATCTTTATGTCACTATATTGTGATCGAATGAAATCTAACCTCATTTTTGAGAGGAACATATTACCGGAGCCACATCTATGTAATGACTGACTTTTTGATGGCGAGCACCTTGCGCTTTCATATCATTCGACCCTACCCATGATTCATCCGCGGATTACATTCCCACACTAGTTATCTTCATCTTGTCAGCGCCTCAATAATTAATGGCTTGTTGCTGTCATAAAAAATGTATAGGAAACAGATTCATGGTATTCAGTAGTCGGAGGGCAACTAGGCGAGCTGTTAATAAATATTAATTTATAGAGACATTGTTTAACAAGAAATTCTTGAGATATGCGTAACTAGGAGGTGACGATTCATCAATACCTCTATCGAGGAAAAGGGTGATTTTTTTTAGTAATTTTTAAGTGCATTTCGTTGTCTGAACAGATGATGAAGTATTTTTAACAGGCATGTGCTTATCAACTTTGTCGCGATGTGTGTTTTCTATTTCCACACGGCCTTTGTTCAACGTTTGACTCCGGAATTTATTTTCATTCCTATATCGTGTTGTTTCTTATGAATGCAAGTTTCTCTGTAATTATGGGGCATGACACTTGTTTAAAGTAAGATGCGCCGGTATTCAGGAGTTATTTGATGAATTCATGAAACAACAACAAGTTTTGTTGGGAGGAGATGCTGATGTGGTTGTAGAGTCGAAAAAAGTCATTCGTCAAGCATTTCTTGAGGAATTTTATGTAGCCAAAGCAACCTATACTGAATAATTTGAAAATGCGAATACGGGTATTTCAAATGGTACAACCCAATTGCGTATGACACGTCACAATTTTTGTAAAACGCTCCGCTTATGTTTCAATTGCTTGAGCAGTGCACATGATTTGGAATCTTGTCGCTCGACTTATAAATGTAAAATTTGTCATTATCGCTATCATCATACGCTTTTGTGTTTCAAAACTCAAGCCTCGAGATTGGGTCATGCTGTGGCAGCGCGTACCACGATTTCCGCCAATGATCCCGCCGGTTCTGAGTTGAATATTTCGGAAACTACTCGAGATTCCGATAGTTTCTCTCTCCTCGTCAGCTCTGGTGTCGTTCCGTGAAAACAAAGAACTCTGCTTTCAACCCCTTGGATTATATCTGTCATAACCGGGGACAGTATCAGTCACTTAAATGTTTATTGGATTCGGTTAGCATGATATCATCAATTACTCAAAAGGCGGTATCGAAGTTAGGCTTTCGAAAATCCGCCAATTCCATAGAAGTTAGAGGACGAGGTTCGATTCGATCTCAAGTCAATGAGGGCCTAGTTCAACTCAGTTTGAAACCGCTGAGACAAAGACTCTCCGCCTATGTTTACCAAGGCTGTCATTGCAGAAAAAAAATGTGATCCCTTACTCGCGGGCACTCTACCGCACAAGAATTGGATCCATTTTAAAACTTTGGATCTAGCCGATCCCACTTATTAGAAGCCTGGAAACGTGGATATTCTACTAGGAGCCGATACATTTTCTAAAATACTTTTTTACAACGCCAATACCCCAATCGCGATAGGTACCATTCTGGACTACATTTTAATGGGAAACCTTGAGGCTCCTGAATACCAATCTGTTGCATCATTCTCATGCAATCCTTCCGAAAAAAGTTTGCTAGAAACCACTGCCGAAAAAAATTGGTAGGTTGAAAGTGTGCCGCAAACCGATTGTCAGGATCCGGAACATATTGTTTGTGAGAAAATATTTTTAGACTCTTAAGAATCGGGGCAATTCGGGCGAATTTATTGTTGCACTTTCGTTCTGAGAAAATAATCCGTGTTTTCCAGGTATGCGGAATTATGCTCTCTCTCGACTAAACTCGCTGGAACGCAGGTTGTTGAGGCAACCGGAACTTTACTCGCAGTATTCAGACTCTATGAGAGAATATCGCCAACTCAATCATATGAAAATAGTCGAGATGCTGATGTATCTGATCATTCTCATTATTCAGTGCACCACTGCGTTTTGAAACCAGAAAGTACGTTTACCAAACTGAGGGTGGTGGAGGCAGCCTCTAAAATCGCGCATTAATAATCTTTAAACGACTGTCTGATCTACAACAAGATATTTGCCATATTTTGTTAAATCTCCGCTTATCATGTTCGGACGTGGCGAAAATGTACCGAAAAAAATTGGTATCAATTTCATCTCGCTACGATGACAGGAACCGAAGATATAACAATAAAACAACACTTTTTCATAACCAAGTGCAACCAATATGAGGTGGGGACTCATTTCGAGTATATGTTACCGTTGTTAGTCCATCAAAAAATAAACACATATTTCCTTCAACATTTTTACGATTTGTCCTCAATTAGCCAAATGAAAATGTGAAAAAAACGTGTTTTTATTTTTTTATCGAATTTTTAATCACTGTTATTGGTTATAAAATAGCATTACACTCGTCATTCACAGGTGTCCGAGTGATTGAATTGCACCCTGTATAAATATGTACATATAAATATATAAAACTATCAGCTGGGTCTGAAGTGAATCTGGCTTCATATTTGTTCCCATACTTCGCCATAATTTTTTTTCTGCCTAATGGCATAGAAAAAGAAGGAACATAAGTACACAACCTTCATCTCTATTCACTTTTCATTCGATACTGTAAAGTTATGGGTTAGTTATCTGAATAATCCCCTTTCTTATTTGATTCATAATCACTATCGACACCATTTCAAACCTAAAACTGTAATCTTACAAATCCTAATCCGCAGATTTCAAACATGTTAACTCCGGCTGTTTTTCCCAACACTATTCCGTAAAAGTGATCCTCACTCAGGTGGAACAAATTCATCAGTCGAACTATATTTGTGAAAAGGAAAAAAAACGGGCTATATTTTTGATGAAATATTAGCTGGCTATCGATATGTACAGACTTCTGTCTATGTTGCTATATTTTTTAGTTCGACTGCAACACCCACTCTACTGAAATGATGGAAGCTTATAAATATTTCTTGTATCCAGTAATTGTTTTATATTCTTGTTGTTTTCCATGAAGTAATATGAACGTTTTTACAGCTTCAAAATTTCCATAAGCCACAGGTTACTCAGCACTCAACGTCATGTAGCGTTCCATGAATCGCACGCTAGTACAAATAATATGCTAAAATTGCTCATTTGCATTATGTGGCACTAACAGATATTTCAATCAATTCAATGTACATCGCGTTGGCTGGTTCCGTAGCAACAGTTGCAATTTTGTATGAATTGTGGCTGCACTTTTGAATATTTCATACGATGAAATCCAAATAATTATTTATTTGAACCCTATTTATAAGTTTTATTTCCATATATTCTGATTTATTTTCTCCTGGGAGTGGAAAATGTTGATCATATTCTTGGAACGTCAATTAGTGAAATTAACCTCGTTACTGCGTTTCGAAATGTAGAGCTATATGAAAAAAAAAACAGTTTTCGGTAACGTACCGTTTGGATGATTGGATGACTGAGATACTGCAATCAAGCTTTTCAATTGAAATCTACTTCGTATGCTGACGTTGGGGTGCCACCTCTGTTCAATTTTTCAAACATAAAGAATCTCAAATGTTTGCTGAAATTATTCAGTTGACTTTTTAACAAATCAATATCAAACCTTAATTCTTTATCGTAAGTGGCTATATAAGATGTTTTGTTGAAAGTGATTTATTTGGTAAATATTTTTTAGATACTATTATTTTTTCAGTTTGGTTACACAAGTTCATCTGTGGGGTAAAACAGGATGGAATGTTATCGATTCCGTTCATCAAAATATAGATAGCTAATTTCAATTTCATTCTGCTGTCATTTGGTTCAATAATTAGGATTTTCAAATTTTTCCTTGCTGTACAAAAACTCAAATTCCCACAGATATGGCTGGATTTATTTTCTCTTCATTCAACGTCAGCCTGTTCCCGCAACCAATGCCTAACATTGACGCCGGTGAGCACACTTCCCCCAACCGGACATTTTGCCAAATCCTCTGTTGTTTGAGAGATAAGGCATTTATAAACTCAGGGCCTCCATCTCAACGTCTTCTCCGAAAGACGGCATATCTATCGTCATATCTCGTGCACATTGACATGAAGACTGCAGCTTCGATTATGCCACTACGCTACAGTTGTTGGAGCATTTTAACGCGCCTGATGTTCCTTAGCTTCAGATAACAATAATACATGATCTGTTTTCTTTTTATATTTCAAATACGCAAATCTAAAACACTGAAATGATATCCACAACACAGCCAAATCAATACAGAAATATTTTCCAACAAATGTCACACAAACAAGAAACAACCTTCGCAGAAATGTTCTACACAGAAGCAGTAATCTTCCTCAAATTTTACTTTTATCATTGCATCATCTTAAGCTGTTTTTTTTGGGTGTATATGAGGTACCTCTCCCCCTTTTTCCAGTAAACAAAGGCATAGTCCCACACATTTAGAGATGAATCAAACACTCGGAATTTTAGAAAACAAAACCACCTGACTATACTCCCATAAGATCACACAGGAGGAGAGCTTAAACTGAAGAATCAAAATGACTTCAAACCATGTATGTATTAAGTCACCGCCAACCGGCGGGGATGCAACCTTCGCCCTTCACTCAAAGACAAGCCTGGTTTCATACACCAATATTGTAAATATGATGTATAGTAGCTTTCAAATTGTATATACGTAGGTTAATTCGAATATAATAGAATATGATCCCCCAATAAATATTTCGGTTTGATGTGGGTCGATATGGTAACTCCAGGAACAAGCTACCTCAAATACATGAATTGCGCAGCAAGTTCTTGAACTGGTTTTTTGGTGTTGCCCGGAGTTACCAACCCCGGGTCACCCTTTTCCAGCATATAACTTCATAGTATACTTATTGGGAAAGATCGAAAACAAGTAGAATTTTCGAATTTCAAAAAAATGGAGAAATGGAGAAGCACAGGCAGGAGGAAAGCCAACACAAGAATTTTCAATAGGACGAGAACCTAACATGAACCATGCACTATAGACCAGAGCTGAAGCCTTTGAAAATGGTAAAAAGTGAAAAAAAATAATAGTAGGATGAAACACATTGGAAAAGGAAGGGAATATAACAAAAATGAAAGGAAAAATAATTTACGGGCGATGTGAGGTCGGGAAGTGGAAGGGGGTGAGTTTTTAAGGGTAAAAAACAGTTTATCTCGATTTCCGGCAAAACTGAAAGTCCTATGAAAAAAAATTGGATGACAAAGTTATAGGTAATAAAAAAATCTACAACTTTTGTTTCCACACTTTTTTCACATAACCCCAAAATGTATGTAAAAAATTCAAATAACCAAGTTTTTGGTTTTTTATTTTTATCTTTTACAAAAAAAATAGTTTTTCACGAAATTTGGTGAAAACTTACCTTTTCATGTCCCAAACCCAGTGTAATTTTTTTGATTTGCAATATTTATTTTTTCATCTTATTCCGACTTAATATCGAAAAAGCACCCTGATTTTCAATCGAAAATTCTCCCGTCAAAATATCAGCTTTTTCAAAAACTTCGGTGTGCTTTTTGTTCGTTGAAATCTCTTCTTTCTGATGGTGTCAAAAAATATACATCACTATGGTAAATGTTCTCAGAAAATGCAAAGAAATAACAGGTAGTAAGGCCTAGACCCTTCTAGCCCCTTCACCACTTCTCTATGAAATACCTTTTGATGGGCTTAAATTTTCCATAGGTCACTCAGGTATATAAGTTACCTTACAATAGCAATAAATAGGCATCAACGCATATAATTTAAAGAAGATTCTACAACTTTCTCAAAATATTGTAGATGTCTTATTAAATTTTCGGATTCGAGTTTTTTTCGTTTTTACCATAGTAATGTATATTTTTTTCACACCATCAGAAAGTAGAGATTTCAACGAACAAAAAGCTCACCGACTTTTTTGAAAAAGCTGACATTTTGACGGGAGAATTTTTGATTGAAAATTAGGGTGATTTTTCGATATTAAGTCAAAATAAGATGAAAAAATAAATATTTTAAATCAAAAAAATTACACTGTGTTTGGGACATAAAAAGGTAAGTTTTTACCAAATTTCGTGAAAAATATTTTTTTTTTGTAAAGGATAAAAATAAAAAACCATGAATTTTTCACATAAATTTTGAGGTTATGTGAAAAAAGTGGGAAAAAAGGGGGAGTTGTAGATCATTTCATTACCTACAACTTTGCCATTCAACTTTTTCCCATAGGACTTGTGGTTTTGCCGGAAATCGAGATAAACCGTTTTTTACCCTTGAAAACACACCCCCTTCCAGTTCCCGACCTCAGATCGCCCGTAAATTATTTTTTCTTCAATTTCTGTTATACTTTCTTTTTTTTTTCTATGGGTTTCATCCTACTATAATTTTTTTGGTTTCATAAATTATCGACCCTGGTCTACTAGCGGACGTGCGACCTGCGCCCTTGATCAAAAAGGGCAAGCCAAGCACCTGACACCTTATTTAGTAGAACAAATGTACATAGTAGCTCTACGTGTGACTGGTAGGTTGAGTTCAACAAATGTGTGAATACTCCTGAATGAATATTTTTGGATTGGACTGGATTGGGTCGTTATAGTGATCATAATTTGAATCTGCAAGGCGATTAATTGATTTATAGTATTTAATAACAGGTAAATAGAGATGGAGGTAGTTTTTTTTTTTTTTTTTATGTTCTGGTTCCCACGAAAAGGGATATCCTGTAATGTTCAGAGAACATCGTGGGAACCAAGGGAAAGAAGGTAGGAGTTGGTGTTCTTCTTAAATTTCTGAAGGTTGTATGCCTCGGGGAACACCTCCCTAGGCAATGAGTTCCAAAGCCTCGCTGTTCGTTGGATGAATGAGTCTTTGGAAAGTGATGTTCTGCAGGTCTCCAAAGTGACCACGAAGGGGTGTGATGACTGAACTTGACGGGTTAATCTCGAAGAGACTGCCAAAGCAGGAACGATTGTTGATATTTCAGAAGAGCATCGCCCATGAAAATATCTATAAAATAGAGACAAATCGCCAACTTTTCTACGGTGTTCCAGACAAGTGAGCGAGTTTGTAAGCGAGGCATCACCGACGAGACGAATTGCCCTTTTTTGGACAGAATCCAATAGCCTCAGGTTATGTTTAGGTGCCGCACTCCAGATATGGGAACAGTATTCCAGGACAGGTCGGATCTGTGCCTTATAGATCATAAGCAGCTGAGTGGGGGTGAAATAGCTCTTGGCACGAAACAAAAAACCAAGTTTTTGGGATGCACTTTTGGCAATGGACCTCACGTGATTTTCCCAGGAAAGGTTATTGCTGATAGTAATACCAATATGGATGACTTCAGTGGTATGGTTACTCCTGACAAAGTTATGTTAGGCACAGTGAGATCGGCTTTTCTAGAGAAAAGACATGCTTGTGTTTTGTTTGCACTGAATTCTACCAAGTTATTAGATCCCCATTCGAGAATTGTTGCTAAGTCCATATTTATATTATTAACATTTCTTCCTCGTTCATTTCTGGTTTCACGGGCTGATATAGGGGCCCTGGAAGAGAAAGCGGTATGGAGGGTACTATCATCGGCAAAGCTGTGTACTGGACATGAAGTTGCTTTCAACAGGTCGTTGATGTGAAGTAGAAATAGTGTTGGTGCGAGAATAGATCCTTGCGGAACACCAGCATTTATGAGTAGAGTGTCAGATGAAACTCCATCGACCACTACATGGAGAGACCTGTTTGAGAGAAAACTAGCAAGCAGAGAACACGGCTGAGGGGGCAAGCCATAAGACGGAAGCTTGGCGAGGAGTCCCTGGTGCCAAACTCGATCGAACGCCTTGGAGATATCTAATGCCACAGCTAAAGTTTCTCCATACTTTTCAATAGATAGCTGCCATATATGTGAGACGTAAGCGAGCAGGTCACCAGTTGATCTCTGATGGCGGAAGCCATATTGCCTATCGTTGACAATTCCTGAGTCTTCCAGATATTTCATGAGCTCGATGTTGATGGCTTTTTCCATGACCTTTGAAATAATAGATAGCAGTGCGATAGGTCTGTAGTTGCTAGGTAGGGCCTTTTTGCCTTTTTTATTTTGTATTTTTGCCATTTGCTGGGTCTTCCAGATATTTCATGAGCTCGATGTTGATTTGTTTTTTAGGGACTGGCTGTACTCTTGCAATTTTCCAATTGGACGGAAATACCCCCAAATTGTAAGAGTGGTTGAACAACTTGCAAAGAACAGGTGTTAGTTCGGGGGCACATTTCTTGAGAACAATCGGCGGGATTCCGTCAGATCCACAGGCTTTGTTGGTGTTGAGACCCAGCAAAATCTTTCTGATAGTACGTTGGCGAAAGGTGATCTCGGGCATGTGACTGTCAATAGGTGTAATGTTCGGGGATTGTTTTCCCGATGAATCCAGAGTGGAATTTCCAGCAAATAGGTGCGCAAAGATATTGGCTTTTTCCTGGGCAGTCATTGCTAGTGTTCCATTTCCTTTGGTTAGAGGAGGAAATGAGCTGGAAGTGAAGTTTCTTCCCACAGCTTTGGCGAAAGACCAAAATGAACGGGATCCGTTAGGACATTCAACAAGTTTTGATCTTATTTTGGCATTGTGGGCGTCTTTCGAGCATTCTATTGTCTCT
The DNA here is from genome assembly GCA_018342105.1 of Gonioctena quinquepunctata. Taxonomy (NCBI): domain Eukaryota; kingdom Metazoa; phylum Arthropoda; class Insecta; order Coleoptera; family Chrysomelidae; genus Gonioctena; species Gonioctena quinquepunctata. The sequence goes on along the minus strand of JAFIRS010003099.1, from coordinate 129,365 downwards.
TTGCATATGCCTCTAGCCTCGACATATGCTGCTCTGGTCTCAGGGCCCGGATTTTTTAGCCATCGATGGTATGCTGCCTGTTTGGAAGCCACAGCTCTAGAGCAGTTTCTGTTAAACCAGGTCTTATCGGATGATGTTCTTCTTTCGGTATTCGGTATGTAAGTTTGCATCCCCAACATGATGATTTCAGAAATTGTCTCAGCACATCGTGTTGGATCTACTGAAGAGAAACAAACTCTCTTCCATGGAAACGCTGAGAAAAACATACGAAGACCTTCCCAGTCGGCCGAATTGTAATGCCACATGAGAAGGGGTGATATTGTGCAGCTCGATGGTGAATGGAAAGAGCATGTTGTGGAGATGAGGGTGTGATCAGAGTTTCCAAGTGGGGCACAAACTTCTATTCTATACGGGTCAGGATTGGTGGTGAGGAAAAGATCTAGTGTATTGGCAGACTGGTTGTTGACATCAGGGATGCGGGTTGGTAGCTCGACCAGTTGTTCTAGACCATGAGTGATGGCGAAGGCTTCGGCTTGACGACCTGCATCATCTGTTTTGTTAGAGAATTTGAGCCAGGCAGCGTTATGTACATTAAAGTCTCCCATGATTATGGTTCCAGCTGTTGGATGGTTCTCCTGAATGTAGTCCAGTTTGAGTGATAAGAACTCAAAGAGGTCGTTATATGAAGGTTCATTAGGTGCAAGGTAAAGGCAGCAGAGGAACTTAGTCAGTTTGGTATCAGATAGCTTGAACCACATCACATCAAAGTCTTTCGGTTCCAAACTCTCTTCACGCTGGCATGAAAGGTTAGCCTTAGCGTAAAGGCAGACTCCACCTTTGAACCTGAATCGAGAATGGAGTTCGTAACCAGGACAAAGCATATGGACCTTGTTGGTGGACGAGTTTACTTGTGTTTCTGTTAGAGCCAGAATATCCGTTTTTTTCGTCTGTAGGTGATGGTGGACGTCATTGATGTTCTTGTTGAGTCCGCGGATGTTGCAAAAATTAATTTTTAATGTTGAGTCCCCTCGAGTACCTCTCGCCCGGAAATCCGAGTGGAGAGGTATTTTGCTTCCGGAGTGTTTTACTCTAGGAGACTTCATCATTATTACTATTTGGATGTACCTGAAAATAAAGGAGGAATTGGGGAAAAGGAAAGAGGGAGACCGGAAAGTATCGACCGAACACTGAAACATGGAATGATCCATTTCACAGCACACAAAGTCGATATGGTGGTATTTCACCGGGCGATGAGACCATCTTCCACCTAAGGTTATCCTTTTAGTCGCCTCTTACGACAGGCAGGATTTACCATGGGGCTATTCTAAAGCCGACCCCATACAGCATAAAACATGAATGTAGATTTCTTTTTCAGACGTGAGTTTTTATCCTATCCGAAAATGCACAATGTATGCCACTAGACGAAAAAAGAACTATGACGAAGTTTGGGAACAAATATGGAACGAGATTCACTTCACTTCGTTTGTTTATATGAAGAAAGCTAGCTACTGCTTTATGTGCTCGATCATGGCCAAAATAGAAATATTGCTGATGGCAATTTCAGAATCAAGAAATTAATTCTGGAAAATCCAATTCGTGTAATAATTTATTGTTTTATTTCTGAGAGGAATTTTATTTAGCATTCTTATTTCATTTTATTCTTGAAGAAACCTCTCGGAATAAAACGGATGATTCAAAGACGCGAAATCTTATATATATACAAAAACATTTCGCTTCTCTTTCTGTTAGCACAAAGTATGAAAATTATTTCTTTATTTCTCTCATTTCTCTTTGCCTTCTAGTTTCAATGATTTACAAAATGTATGACAACTACAGAATAAATTTCTGCTGTGTGAGTCATCAATGTTTGCTCAGCTAGAAAAAAATCGAATTCATTGCGAGATTCTGAATTAGACCATATTTCAGTTCGCTCGATGTATTCCCACGTATATATCTCAATTGGAGGAACTACCAAGGAAAACCCACGGGTCGGAAATAAAATAACTCCTAATTCTCGTTAGCATGAACACACACACACGTCAATCTGCCGCAGTATGGAAGTTCGAAACGCCATACTCGACAGCTATATGATTATGGATTATTTTTACTCGACTTATCAATGTAAAAATCTCTTACTTCCGAACAATCGACAAGCGTTAACCAATTCGACATGCAAGGTAAGGTAATGATGTAAGGTAATAACAGGTAATATTCTGCTTTATCGCATTGATGTTATTATCAGCATTAGGCGATGCCAGCGAAATTTCCATTTTTGTTGGTCGGGGGTATATGAAATTCGATCAAACTGATGTCTGGGCGTAGAATGCTGCATTGAAATCACAACTTTCTATAGCTTTAACGTTTCATTTCACCTAATTCAAGGAGATTCGACAAGGTTTGTGTTGACAGCGCACTCTACATCCAAAAAATGGCAAGAGCGGATCTTATGTGTGTCGGTAATTATCGACGTCCCAGGAAAACTCTCAGCTATTCATAAGCCTGTTGAATAAGTTTCGGACCTATATAGGTTCATCATCAACCCAAAAATAGAGGCAAGTATTCTATAAAAGAATTATATCTATGTATAAATTCACTAGTAAAAAAAATATCGGAATATAGGTTTGTTACTCACATATGATATAAAAGTTTGAAATTGTGTAAAATGTGAACGAAAACGAGGAAAAAACGTTTTCCATGAGGTGGAACACATTGAATATAAAACACAAGTAGAGAACCAAACAAAACTTAAAGACGTGTGTGGTATCCTGCAATCAATACACAACCCGGATCAATTCCATACATTAAAAATGGATCCTAAAATTATTAATGTATTCAAAAGTTAACTCAATATTGAAATATCACAGGGGAATATCATTTCAATAAATCAAATATATACAAAGTTGAAAGACGGAGAATGTGCACCGATAAAAAACAATTTAGTTTATAGTATATCTTGTGTTTCTTGTGACAAAAATTACATTGGACAAACGAGTCAAACATTGAAATCACGAATCGCTGGTCATAAAAGTGACTGTAGACTCCAAAAACTTCCTTGTGCACTCTCTGATCATGTTTGAACCAAGATCACATAATGAATTATCATGATACAAAAATTATATATCAAGAACAAAATTTGACGAAAAGCCTTTTTTTAGAAATTGTAGCAATCAATAGTGGCGTAAATATCATGAATAAGAGAGCTGACATCGACCAACTAGGCAAAATTTACTCGTATCTACTTACAAAATGAACTTTCATTTTAATAAATATCCATACAACTTAAAATTTTCCTTAAAATTAAATTTTGAGGTAAAGTTTTCAGGATGTATTTTTTTTTACGTAAAAGAATTGCCCTGAGAGAACTTCATTAAAAAAAAACTAATTTTTACTATTTTGGAAGTTTTTGAAATCCTTGAGCGACACTTAAAAAATATTGGATCCATCTGAAATTTTGAGAGGGCTCCTCAACTACAAAAAACTAAACTTGAAATAACAAAATAGTCGGTCAAAATGAGCCACCCTAATATAATATAATAATAATATAACTTCATTCAAAATACATATAAATACACGGTTAGGGAGGATGCATTGAATAAAGTAGTTGTTTCCAAAATTTGCAGTAAAAAAGTACAACACAAAAATATAGGATTGAATATACAAAAAAAAAACAAGAAAAACATGTGGAAAGGTTTATGAAAACACAGTTACTGATGCAATACCAAATATAAGAGAACATACAAACGCTATATAAATAAAATGAATTTGAATGATCAACATTATAAAACGAAGTGAATAAAAGCAGTTGTATTAAAAACAATATAATAATGAAAATAAATATTGTTATGAAGAGAGAAAATACGGAACACATAAAAAATTCAAATGCCACTCATGTGAAATCTATTTACATAATTTTACTGTAATAGTTTTAACAATTTAATTTTATTGTAGGTATTGTTATTTTTGTCGTATTCAGCATTTATATTTTTAATGTGCTCCGTATTTTCTCCATTCATTACAATATTTATTTTTTATATTTTTTTAATAAATGTTTTATTATTTATATTAAATTCATTTTATTTTATAGCGTTTGTATGTTCTCTCATATTTGGTATTGCATCAGTAACTGTGTTTTCATAAACCTTTCCACATGTTTCTCTTGTTTTTTTTTGTATATTTGTTCCTATATTTTTGGGTTTTACTTTTTTACTGCAAATTTTCCTCCCTAATCGTGTATTTATATTTATTTTGAATAAAGTTATATTATTATTATATTTTATTAGGGTGGCTCATTTTGACCGACTATATTGTTATTTCAAGTTCGGTTTTTTGTAGTTGAGGAGCCCTCTTAAAATTTCAGATGGATCCAATATTTTTAAGGATTTTAAAAACTTCCAAAATGGCAAAAAAAAAAATTTTTTTTTTCATGGCGTCAATTCTTTGTACGAACAAAAAAATACATCCTGAAAACTTTACCTCAAAATTAAAATTTTGAAAGGTCGCTCAAGAATTTTGAATGTTGTGGAGTACTATAGATTAAATGTTTTCGAGCGATCTTCAAATATTAATGTTAAGTTGTATGGATATTTGTTGAAATGAAAGTTCATTATATTTATATATATATATATATATATATATATATATATAGGCAAATGATTTTCATTTAGGAAGCAGTCAGGTATGTTAGATTCAATGAATATTCTTCGTTTTTTCAGTCAAGCTTTCGATAATGTTTATTATCCTTATCAAGACTTCTCTACAATATGTGTGATTGATATCAGAAAAATATTATTAACAAATATACTTAATTACATGAAAATTATTGAAAATTAGTTACAAAGAGTGGCATTAGAAGTTTCTTTCATGAAGAAAATATAGTTAGCCAGTGTCGATTGACTTTTTACAAAATGTCAAAATATATATACAGATGGAAATTTATATATTGTTATGATATGGTATACAGTGCTAGTCAAAAGTCCCCTCCCCCCCTCGTATCTTTTGAACGGGTATACTTATAATAATGAAATTTGTAGGGTGGAAATAAACGGATGTAGGCTTCTCAACTGGTCATAACAGGTGACGCAATAGTCATAAATGACGTCACAAGGCCACTGTGACCAATAATTTTAAATGGGAACCTATGGCAAGTGACAGCTCGTTTGAAAGGTATTGAAAATACCTATTCAGTCATACCAATTTTGTTTGGGTTTCGGCTGATTTTGATTGATAAATTGAAGAAATACGAAAATTATAGTTTCGCATTTAATTAATAAAGATTTAAGAACCAGTTCTTATAATAAGTAGTCAAAATGTGCTCCATCTACTTCCTGGCAGTAATGCATCCTATTGCTAAACTCTTGTCGTACTCGTCCCAGTGTGTCAGCGGAAATTGCCCTACATTCTTCAACAATTCGTTGTTTCAGAATGGCAATACTGTCAGGTGCTGTAGCGTAAACCTTAGATTTCAAGTACCCCCATAGAAAAAAATCTAATGGTGTAAGGTCCGGTGACCGAGCTGGCCATTCGATCGAACCTGGTCGTCCAATCCATCTACCACGATATTCTTCATCTAGGTAACGTCTTACTGCACCGTAATAGTGTGCAGGAGCACCATCTTGTTGAAACGTTATTTCCAAGTTGTCGAATTCATCTGGATTATCTTCTAGAATTTCAAGAATTAACGCCTCAATATCATTTTGTAACATCTCCAGATACAATTCACCGGTTAAGTTAGCATTGAGAAAAAAAGGCCCAACTATGTGGTTTCCCAAAATACCTGCCCAAACATTTACTTTTTCTGGAAATTGAGTATGTTTTTCACGAAAGATGTGAGGATTTGTGTCACTCCAATACCTCACATTTTGAGTGTTAACATTTCCATTGAGAAAGAAAGTACTTTCGTCACTAAAACAAATTGTCTGTATGTAGCCTGGTTGTTGGTTCATTTTATTGGACATAGTTTCACAGAATTCTAGTCTTCGGTCGGGGTCATCATCTGAAAGTTGGTGCACCATTTTTAATTTGTATGGATGAAATTTGTTTTTAGCCAACACCCTATGTACTGTCCTTTGACTGGCTTCACAGATAGATGCAACTTGGGCTGAGGAAGAAGTAGGGTTTACTACCATTTCTCCAATTATGTCAATTTTTTTGTCATCACTAATTGTTGGTCGACCAGATCGTTTGGCATCTTGAACACTACCTGATGCTTCAAACTTCCGAAGAAGCTCCCTCAAATAAACCCTCGATATAGGGCGATCGGGGTACCTCGTATTAAACAGTCGTTCCGCTGCATGGAAATTGTTTCTACATTCACCAATTATTAAGATAGCTGCTACTTTGTCGGCTACAGTACGTACCATTTTGCCTATGTAAACACTTAAACGTCTCGTTAAACAATAGCTTAGGTAAATTTTCAAGGTATAAACACTTTTGACAAGTAGAGAATTCAAAAAGGTCAACCTTTTTGACAATTAACTAGAGGCGTACTTTAAAATCTTTATTAATTAAATGCGAAACTATAATTTTCGTATTTCTTCAATTTATCAATCAAAATCAGCCGAAACCCAAACAAAATTGCTATGACTGAATAGGTATTTTCAATACCTTTCAAACGAGCTGTCACTTGCCATAGGGTCCCATTTAAAATTATTGGTCACAGTGGCCTTGTGACGTCATTTATGACTATTGCGTCACCTGTTATGACCAGTTGAGAAGCCTACATCCGTTTATTTCCACCCTCCGAATTTCATTATTATAAGTATACCCGTTCAAAAGATACGAGAGGGGGAGGGGACTTTTGACTAGCACTGTATATGTCAAATAAAAGAGTGAATATAGGGCACAATGATATTTGAAAACTGCATGAATATCTGCTATGATTGATTTTATAATTTTCTTTTTGTACGGTTTGCATCTTGAAAACCTTTGGCCAGTTTCTAGTCGACGCAGGTAATCCAAGAGGATGGCAGTAGAGTTTTTCTATTATCATCATTATGTTTGATTAGTTCATTCAATTGGCACAACCGATAAAAATATACAAAACCAAATTTAGAAATAAATATTCCGAATTCAACTAAACATTATATTTATATACAAGGAACATCCTGTACACGAAATCAGAACCAGAAGGGAATATGACAGGCAAATGTATTTTTATTTTAAATGATCGAAATATTAAAATTTGAGAACAGAAAAATTGTACATGTGATTTTGAAGAGAACTTTGTGAACAGAACTATGTATAGACGACAAATTTGAAAATAAAATATGTATAATAGGTAGGAAGTAGAATAATGTATTTAAGAATGAAGTGCTAATGGTAAAAAGCGATATAGGATACAAAAAGTGATCGTTACCAAGAGGAAAGATAAATAAATTGGAGAGGAAAAATTAAATTGAAATTGGAAGCAGCTTAGAAAATTTTATCCTCGATTTTATGGGGAAAATGCCAATAATTACAGAATATGAGAAACGTTAATACATGCAATCAGGTCAGAATCAAATTAGAACCAAAGATTATCAAGAAACTACTTACCTGGAATTGAAGGTTAAATTTCCATATTTGACATCACCAGCAATAAGGGGGCTGAACTTTTACAAGACTATTCACAGAACATTCCAGGATTTGTGTGAGTGCGACGCATAACTCATAACAGGTACTTTATCGTCATAAACTTGAGAGTGATCATCGAACAGCCACATTGTTTTTGGGTTTATTGACTATAATACATAATTTCGAATTGAAATTTTCTTTTTCTATTCCCGGCAAATCACATGAGCATAACCTATAAATATTCATCTAAGAACAGATCCATATTTGCGCATGATCAATTTTTTGAATGTTTACAATATTAATAATATTTAGAATAAGTTAGAGATCTCAGGTATAGGTTGATTTTTAAGAAAAATGTTCGATAAAAAAACATATCTAACTTTTTCTGTACTCATCATTCATTATTTGACTATATTACTATCGATATTTCAAACATAACCAGTATATTGACATCAAGCAGAGAAGTAGATGGCACTACTGCAATCCTCCTAAGTTTGAAAGAATCATGTCTCCATAGGTGTACCGACTGAGCTACAAAAAAATAAAACGGATGAATAGAAAGAGAAAGAGGTAAGGTGTAAAGAGAAGGAGGGTAGAAACATCATAGCCGAAGTCTTATTTTGTTATGATTGGTATATGTCACAAACATTTGAATTACTCACTAACAAATAAAATTTACAACATAACAATATAACAATAGTGTCTTCACATGTCGATCTGGGAGTGACTATTAATACTGACCCAACTTGGTCCGAACATGTTATATCCACATGCAAGCGCGCCAACACACTGATCTACCTCAGCCGCAAAACATTTTCTCATCTATCATTTTCAAATTCCATAAAACTCTACAAAACCTACGTTCGTCCAATTTTGGAGCAGGTCCGATGTGGTGTCCTGTTTTGGTGCGCGATAAAAATCTGTTGGAAAATGTTCAGCGTCGAACCACGCGTATGACTTTTGGTGAAGTGCGTCCAACCTATCCCGAAAGACTGAGGATGGCACAACTGATAGCTTTTGACCAACGTCGACTCCGTGGGGACCTCATCATATCCTTCCTTATAGATAAGTATAATTACGCTGATCAGAAAGAACTTTATATTTCTTGGTGAATCGTATTTTCGAAACATGGAATAACTTACCCAACGATGTTGTGAATTCTGACTCAGTGAATAGTTTTAAAAACAGAATAGACATTTGCTTATTTGCATAATTGTTCCTACGCATATATTAATTATTTTTATTTTTCTTTTGCATGCATTGTATAATCTTGTTGATCTCTTTAGTTTTTATTTTTTAGGCTTACATATGACTCTGTCCTCAGCCTTTACTTATATTTAATAATAATAATATATTTATATATATATATATATATATATATATATATATAAATATAATATATATATATATATATATATATATATATATACATATATACATGTTTTTTAGAAGAGGGTAGTCTCTTGACTGGACTAGTTGAAAAAAACTGAGTGTAGAAAACACAAAAAACCAATTTTATGTTTTCCTTTGAGGTTGCAGTCAATAGGAAATGGCCATGTAAAGAAGACTCTTTGTTGAATTGTCGAGCTTTCAAAATACTTTATTTCATTATCAAGACATTATCTCGAGGTTGCTAACAGGAAAATATCGGTGCACATCACAAATAAATTTTTTAAAAATTAGTTTGTAAAAAACATCTTCGAATACTCGAAAATCTCATGTTGAATATGCAAATTCATGTCGAATTTGATTGAAATACACACGTGGTGATCCCTGCAGTGGATTGTCGAGCTTTTATATATATATATATATATATATATATATATATATATATATAATATAATATTGAAGGGGAATATTTTTTGGGTTTTGTATTAGGTTGATAGAATAACAATTTTATTATATCATTCGTTTCTAGCAGGGGGCTTCTGAAAGTTTTGTGATTCATTTATTCCTACATACTCTGGTAAAAGTTATGATAGATTTTGGTTTCGATCAAATTCTTCTGTACATTTCTTTCGATAAACTGACTCACCTAAGCAACAAAAAACAGTTATTTAACATTGTACTCTTCTCTTTTTATTTTTGTTCATTATGGTTGTGATTAGTTATTTAAGTTCCATTTCTGAGTTTGTTATGAACGACGAAGGCGACAAGATGGATATTCAGGAAGTGAATTATTGAGGGTGGAATCTACGTGTTGGTGCTGTAACGAAATTACTATTTCTTCCGCTATGTTTATCAACCAAAATTTCTCTGTAAGGATTTAAATTCATCTTGACGGTCATACATAATAGGACTAAAAATACCAATCGTGTTCGTGATAAATCCGTGGTTCACACCTTACCCGATTAATAGGCTAAACACCCGCCGTAAATCACGCCAATACCGCGACGCGTGTATATAAAGTACGCGCGAGTGTTACTTGCGCAAGCCACCAAATCGAGAAAGCACGTTTCATCGAACAAACGTCGCTGAGAACTAGAACATCCAGTCATCCGATAGAAGCCAGAGACATCAGTTCAGTCGAGACCAAAGCGCACGCTGCGAGCTGACGTCACACCACGAATAATTTTACAAGCTGGGTAATTACACTATGAAAATATAATTTCTATCTCAATCGACGCGCGTCTGAAATTCGGTCGAGAGGCACTCGCAAAAGAGGGGGAAACCGACTGTAGTTCCGTTTGGAAATATTTCAAAGAATCATTAGCTTACCGAGTCTAGCAAGAGCAGTCACGCGTCTGACATCTAGTATCCTAAGTGTGAGCCATAGAGAAACTAAAAATAAAGAGAGTGGTCAAACCTGCAGTAAAAGTTGGCACCACGTTTATACAGTGGCGACATATCTCGCAACTGGCCGAACTAAATACAGTTGGTAAGACCGATTGAAATAAGGCGGGTTTTTCAAATGTGTCACTTTCATATGATTGATATGGTATATATTTTATAAGTGATCGATTTGTTATTCTTGTATTCCATATGAATGGTTGTATCATATGAAATACAGGAATGGCAAATCGATTACCAATAAAATATATACAGTAATCGATTCGTAGAATCTGTTAGTTCGTTCGTGGTTGAATCTTTATTTAATGATATCAAGAACAAAATTAAAGATCTTATAAAACAAGACTAATAACTATAAAAACACATTTTATTGTATCTAGGACAAGGTACAATTACAGACAAAACAATAATAGAACTCCGAAAAACAACAAAATTTAAAATATTCTTCAGTCTTATCATCAAATCAACCAAAATAAAAACATATTACATTTACAACAAACCTTCAATAATTTTGTTCATTGATTAGCACAAAGGAGAACGAGTAGGTATACCTAACAAATGCTCCAGTTTGATGATAATCTTCGTACTTCCTCAAATGGTGATAGGAAATGGAAAATGATGGACGGAAATATATCAGTTTGTGAAAAAATGTCTGCAACTGATGGATGGAAATAAGTATCAGTTTGTGAAAAGCAGCTTATATTTTACCTTGAGAAAGAATATTTCGAGGAATTTCAGCGTCAACTCGAATAACAAAACATTCCATTTTCGACGTTGGGTTCATAATTCAAGTCCATAGTATAATTTCTATAATTAATTTTTCGATGACAACAGTAGAATAATTCTGAAATTATTACGTGGTTTGTCATTTTCTGACAAATGTCGAAATTGGAAAATTATCATGTCAGTCGTCTGTTGATTGCGGGCAGCGCCTCCTTGCGCGACTGGCCGTACCAAAAACTTGGTGGTCAAGATCGCCAATGTTTCAAACAGTCTCTTTATTTTTAATTTGTCTATGGTGTGAGCCAAATACCGATCAGTCCACTACCGTCACGAGCCTTGCCGACCAGCTTGCCGAAGCAGTGGAAGCGGATTTGGTAAATATTCTCTCCCAGGTCAGGAAATATTTTTAAGTACCACAGGTGCGATGCGCGCTTGATCCAACCATAGCCGTAAGAGGCACATATGCATTTCAATGTTGAGCTTGCATACTAATCCTTACGAAGCCCCACCGCCTCAGCTTTTTACTTGCTAAATTCACCCCGCTTGCTTGAAAACACCTTCCCCGCTTTCCTCTGTATATAGTACTTGCCATAGTTGTTTATTTGTTGTGATAACTTGAGGCTGCCGTCAGCCGCTCTGCCTGTATTTCTTTCATTATTAAACCTGTTCATCTTGTTTTCAGGGTATTTTTTCATTTACTATCCCGAGTAGAATTTGAGCACCTAGTGCGCAGTCGGCACCCAGTTGAAGGCAGTAAAGCCTGCCTTCTGGCCCCGTTACATTGTCACGACTATACTGACCCCTGGAGTGTTTTTCTTCACTGAGACTGCCTGAAGCAAAAGTGGCCTTTTCCACTATTGATCAAATGGTGGCGCCCGAGGGAAAACCAAGAATAGTGAAAGGCGCCAAAGTTTGATGATAGGGGAAGAGACCCCTTTACAGTGCTGTAAAATTTCATAAGAGGGTTGATGTATTTGGTTTAGGTTGTTAATGTCAGTTCCATTATTTGTGGAGTTTTGGATTTTTTTTATGTATGTCTTTTCTTTTATGGGTCGTTTTTCTTTATTTTCCTCAAATACTAGGATTTTGGTGTTGTCACATTTTGGGTTGATGGTCTTGGATGATATGTTTATTCAAAAAGCAGTTCTTGATTTTTCATATATTTGTGGCAGTTGAGTCAGTTGCCCAAAAGTTTTGATATCATACCAACATATTTTCTGTTGTAATCGTTGCATGGAATGCTATGAATGAATATTAGTTTTTCAATTTGGGAATTTGACTTTCAAGAGGTGTAATTTTGTTTTTCAGATGATGTGACAAAATATTTTCAATATTCTCCTGGATTTCCTTTTCCTTTGTTATTTCGTTCAGAATTGTCAACTTTGTTTGTTTATTCTTTGTTTGATTATTTTATTGATTGATTTTATTGGATACTTGTTATTTAAAAGAGTTTCCTTGTTTTTTCCTAGACATTCTTGTCTCAACTTTGGACAACTTAATTGAATGGCTCTGTCTGTTACACTTATAACCACGCTTACTTTATGTTGTGTTGGGTGATTTGAATCACAATTTCAATATCTACCCGACCAGGTATCTTTGGTGTACCATAAAGTGAGTATTTTTTCATCCTTTTTAATCAATGTGAGGTCTGAGAAATTCATTCTGTTGTCCCTTTCTTCTTCTGCACAACGGTCATGAATATATGAAAAAATCAAGAACTGCCTTGAATAAATATAAATTGTGTTTCAGGGTTTTTGAAAATTCAATGTGGGTTGGAAGTCTGTATGGTAAGTCTTGAAGTTAGGATAATGAAAATTGGTATTCGTGGGGTCTTTGTTGCGAATAAAGAATATTTGTTTCGCTGTCTTTGGAAATTCAACTCCCAAGGGTGGTAAAATAGAAGGAATATGTATTTCAGTGTTTTTAGAAATTCAACCCCTAAAGGGTTGAAAAGGAGGGTGGAAGTTTGTATGGGGTTCCGTTAGTTTTCGAGGTAGGGTCATAAAAATTGGTATTTGAGGTATTTGAGGTATTTGTAAGGGATAAAAAAAATCATTTTTCAGTATTTTCATGAATTCCGTCTCTAAAGGGGTGAATTAATTTGTAATATTCAAAAAATACAAAGTTCAACGCGGACGAAGTCGCTGGTACCAGCTAGTTATAGTATAACAGTTAATAGTTGAAGTAAGGTGAGTTAATACATTTTTTGAAAGTAATTGAATAGGTAGCAATTCGAAGATATCAGCCACAAACATTTTAAAAACAAAAACTTTTCAACAAAAAATTTAACCACCGAAAAAGAAACCAAGACGCAAAAAATGAAATGAAACTGTTTAGTCTCAATAACTCAGCTCCAAAACTAATGTAAGTAACCCATTTTGAGTCGGCGCCAAACAAATAATCAACGAAAATCATTAAATTACTTTCAAGAAATGCTCAAAACAAAATAACATATAAATGCAATGTGAAATCTCCAGCGATAAACAATACCATTCCAAAAATGAGCTTTTCGCACGTTCCTTCGCAAAGACGTGTGCCCTCACGTGTGTGTCTTTTCGGGTAGCTATCTCGCTGATATTTACTTCGAGAACGCTGCCTTTATTTCACGCTTCACGTAATTAATTTGTTTGCTTACTTACATTAGTTTTAGAGCTTGGTTATTAAGAATAAACAGGTTCATTTTATTCTTTGCTGTTCAGTTTCTCTTTTCATCGGTTCAAGTTTTTGATAAAAAGTTAATTTTTTTTAATTTTTTGTTTTATTAAAATACGCGCAGCGTTACTGGAATTACGAATACGACAATTCCAGCTCCATTTTCTATTTTCTCTAATTTCACGCGCTCGTCCTCTGACGTCGCTTTACAGCTCACTGATTTACTGTGTTCCTTCCGCGTGAAGTATTGTCCAAAGTTTCTACGTTTATATTGTGCATGTGCCCCGAGGAGAATGAAATGAGCTCTTCCCAGATTTCACAGGGGGGGTCTCCAATAATTATATAGTGCTCTCAGATTTCAAGTGACTAAAGATAAACAGTGAGTTGATTCAATGCCACGCTTTGATCATCAATCGCATAAATATCCACAATTATTGAGATCTGCGGAACTAAAGAAAGTGTTTTTCGAATCGAAGCACGAATAATCTTGGAGAACATTCATGAAATTCATTTTTCCTGAAACTATTGGCATAGATCAGAATCAGCGGTGTGTCTAAATCAATTGAAGTTCTTATGTGTGTTTAAAATTATTATTGTCTGGGAACTGGGGATCTAGTTTCGATGATTGTCTACCCATTTTTATGTTATTTGTAGATTTATGAACATGTAGACTTATGATAGGAACTTGATTACAATCGTTCCGGACGTCCATCGTCTTAATGTATCAAAAGGTTTTCACGACGTTTCGAATGCTTGTATCTGCAATCATCTTCAGGTGAATACTGACAAGTTAAGGTGCTACTTACCAATTTATATGACTGTCGGCGCAATGATACGTGTAATTCCGCCATGTGCAGCGGTGCGTGTAATTTCGCGCGGTGTGGTGGTGCGTGAAGTTTCGCGCCTCTGCAGCCCGCCAGAAAGAATAATCAGGGGTTTCCATACGTTCTTGATCTCAACGCTTGGTTGACAAAAGGCGTTATTGGCTTCGATGTAGGCGGCCTCTTTGAACTTTCGTTTGAACCAATGCACCTCTCTATGTAGAACACTTGCGTCGTCCCATAGAACTCGATGGTGCTAAGTCCAGGCGTGGTCAGCGATTCCCGATTTTGATGTTTCTCCACGTTGAGTCCATTTCTTGTGCTCATCCAATCTTACCGATAACGGTCTCTTTGTCTCTCCAATGTAGGAATCTCCGCATTCACATGGAAATTTATAAATGCAATTCTTACTGATTTCATTTTTGTTGTCAGGTTTGGTCTTGGTCAGGAAACTCCGTAAAGTACTGCCGGATTGGAAGCAGTTCTTGATGTTGAACTTGTTTCCGATCCTCCTGATCTTCTCGGAGACACCTCTGATGTACGGAAGGCAGATCACTGTGCTTTGTTGTTGCTCTTCAGATGTCTTCGTTCTCCGGAGTTGTTTCAATACTCCTTCTAGGAGTTTCTTACGATATCCATTCCGGTGGAGGTCCTCTCTGATGTGGTTTAATTCGGCATCTAGTGACTCCACGTCGTTGCATATGTGCGTTGCTCTCTCTACCAATGTTCTCACGATCCCTCTCTTCGTCGAATTCGGATGGTTGGAGCTGTAACTGAGTTACTGCCCCGTATGTGTCTTCTTTCTGTAGATGGAGGTGCGAATTTCATTGCCTATTCTCTCAACGTTCACATCGAGGAAGGGTAAGGCACTCGGGTAAGCATTCGAAACGTCATGAAAACCTTTAAATACATTAAGACGATGGACGTCCGAAACGATAGTAATCAAGTTATCACATCGTCTACAAACTTCAAACAAACGTTATGATAGATATTGAAGATATTGAAGCCAATTTCTGGCAGTCAATATAATTGTTTTGTTTCTGGCTTATTATTATTAGAACAATATGTAGGGGAAGAGTGGGTGGAGAATTAAACACTTTTTATTTCAAATCATGTAAAAAATAATAACGAAGTTTTTTTATTACTTTGTCTACATTACTATGAAACATACTTCTATGGTATGAAGTGGACAAAATTGCTCAAAGAGTATATAAAAGAGAAAAAAAATATTCAAACCATAGTGTCAAATGTCCCATTCATCCCGCTAAGTCGGCTGGAATGGGATCCCGTTACGGGTGGTATGGGACTGATTAATTTGATAATCTGTTGAGTCAATATTGAAATTCAGAACTGATTCAGCCCGTTCTGTACCACCAACAGTTTGTGGTTGGGTAGTTTGACGTTCCTCTACAATACTAATGTCCTCAACCATCGGGTGAAAAAATCTGTAAGGCTCAGGTTTATTTCGTAAAAAAAAACACTGAATTCTGAATCATTAATTTTTACTTGTACCCTACCGACGTAATGGAGTCTGATATACTTCGGTTTCTTCTGATTCGCTCACGTCCACGTCATCACACATTTCATTATTTTATGATGAGAGTTCACTAGCACTTTCATACTTTGCTTTCTTGTTCTTAGGAAATTGCTTCCTGGCATTCCTCTCACAAACTGATTCTGGGTGACGGCGAGGTGATTTCCTTAAAATTGCCATTCTCGCTGCCTCTTCTATGGCCTTTTTCTTTGGGGTGTCTGTCAAGATGATGGTTCTTCCTTTCATCCTTCCTCTGTCATTTGATTTTCTGGGAGCAGCTTTCGGAAAAGGATTGAGATGACAGGATGGCTCTTGTTGGAGGGAAATTATGATGAATAATCAATTCATCAGGTTGTATTTCCGCAGAAAGGGGTTCATCTGATTTTGTGTCATGAGATGAGTGAGGAATTATTCGAAAGTTTTGTGACGTATCTTCAGATGCACATGGGATTTCCTGAGACAAATCTGAATCTCGAGTGAATTCCGGCTGTGAGTAATCAGATACCGCAGACATTAAATGGTCTTCTTCTCCAAAAGGTTCACTATTGGACAAATGCCAGTTTTTCTACATCCAGATATAATATTGGCTTTATTAACAGAGCCCTCATAAGCTATCTTTTCTAGTTCTGCAACATCATACAACGTAATTGTCTTGCCTGGGTTGATAATCATCCAATTATTGCATGCTGAATTATACTTGGCTTCAAATGGGCAATAAATGGAAACATCCAGAGCTTGCAGCTATGGCTGCAATGAGGAGGACAAGTTAATGAGTTTACACCAACCTCTCTCGCCTTTTTGATGACTTCAATTTGAATGTGGCTCTCGTGATTATTGAATATAAGAAGTGTGGGGTCAGACTTCGAACAACGTGAATATTTGATTATGTGATCAAAAGCAAAAGCGAAATTTGTTCGGGTCATCCAACTGCTTTTGTGACTCAAACCTAGACTTCCTTCCGGAGCTTGCTTTACGAAAGCATCATTTGGTTTGTCTCTTGGAAATATGAATCCTGGAGGAACATCATTTCCTGCAGCATTCAAGATGAATGGAACAGTCACAAGTTGTCCACGTTCTGCAGACGTCACTTGACCAACTTGTTTCTGACCGCGTTCTGCAATTATTTCAGTTGACTTATGTACTGTGGTCACGCCAGTTTCGTCGCAGTTATATATGCGATCAGGAGGCAACTTGTATTTATCATAATTTTTTTTGAAATGTTCTAAGAAGAGTCAATATTATGCTTGTTGAAACTCTTGGCTCTAGAAAGGCTAGTCGCTCCAGGTGCCCTCAAAGAAAGTTTTGTTTGCCTATCTCTGGAACCATAGAACCACTCTTTGCCCGCCAATCATTTTTCTGTCCACGAATCTGTATAATTCAAATAAAAAGCTTCGGCATATTGGAAAGCAAGAGTCCTAACTTGGATAGTACTCAAACCATAATGCTTTTTAGTAGCCTTTATCAAATACTTGCTCAACAAATCCTTATGTTCTAGTGCATATATGGGAATGCAAGTGAGATTTTGTTGAAATTCTGTTTCATCTTCATTTTCGGAATTCTTATATTCACTTACATGGTTTGCCAATGCTGATTTAGAGATAGACATAGTGGTAGCAACCTGCCTAATTGGCAAATGCTTTTCAGTAACCATTTCTACGGCTTGTAGAATATAGTAGTTAGAAACATTTATATCGGGACACTTTCTCTGCCACTTCCTGGGCATGATGCAAATTATATCTGTAACAAATATCCGGCTCAGTACGATAACTAAAGGAACAATACAGTACAATAAGTTGATCTCTTTGAATATTTTAAACAAACCTCAATATCGAAAGTTTTGAGACAACAATAATCAATTTGAGTTTAATACTTTTTCATCAGCACAAAAAGTGATTGGGAACTTACTACATACGTATGAAATATTTCATTTGATACTTTTTAGTAATAATCATACCCATTTTCATTCAGATAGTTATTTGATTTTCTATTCCAGTCTTAATTGAGAACTCATAAAGATGAATGAGGCAAAGAAGATTGTTTTCCAAAATAGAGTACTCACCAAAAATCATTCGTAACATTGACGCAGGAGAGACATCGCATTCACAGGTCTTCAATACATTTTTGTCGACGAAAATCTATTTCACGCTTCCACGATCATCAAGAGGACCGGAAGAAATGGTAAACACATTTTCAAGAAGCAATCTCACTTTGCAAAGATGGAAAAAGTTAGAATCATTTCTTTTGGAGAGACACTTTGAAATTAGTGTTTTCTGACATTAAAACCTGTCATGGGGTATGATAGATTGATTTGTTGAAAATATAAGCAGGATGGTCATAAAATCAGATGTGGAATCATCTGCGACTGAAAGATAAACTTTAGTCACTATCTTCCATCGTCAAGAAAACCTCTTGTGGGGTATTCATGTTGAAGAGGAAAATATTCTCAATTGAATATTGAATAGAAATATTTTTCTGACAATTGAAAAATCCACGATAAAAATTAAGTTATTTTTTGTGAATGTCTAACTGAAAATAACTACTTCCTCGGCTATATATATATATATATATATAAATATATATATATATATATATATATATATATATATATATATATATATATATATATATATATATATATATATATATATATATATTTATATATATACAGAGTGGCCACTTTTTTAATGGGATTGTATTGGTAACTTTTAAACCATAAGAGTTAGAAGGTCGGTCAAATGGAGAAAAAGTTGCATCCATAGAAGCATTGTCAAGCAGTTCAAACAAATCAAGATTATCAATGCCGGTTATTGAGATATCATAAGAAAAGTAAATTCTGTCATTTTGATTTTTCTTTTTTTCCCACTTTATTTCGAATATTATCAGAAAATGTCACGGAAGTTTTCTATTCGACAGTAAATTATCCTCAATTTGAAATAATCAGATTTCGTATTCAACGTTTCGTACGCTCTGGGCCACCCTCAACCTCATTTTTTTCAATACGAACCTGCATATTTTATAACACTTTTCGAAATAACTCTTAACGTTGAATTCAACGGTATATCATACAATGTCATTCAAAGTTGATTGTCAGGTGATTTTGACCCTTATCCAAATTTCTTTGGGTCGGATCTGTATTACATTTAGGTACCTTTAGTTTAATTAACAACATGCAATACATTTCGATAAGGAAATCAACTTACTCATCTTCAACTGAATGGAACGTAACAGAATCAAAGCAAGAAACAAGTAATAATTAAAATTTCAAGAGGTGAAAAACCTAATTCATAATAATTAAACGAAACTATGATTTAATGAGAGAAAAATCAAATGATTATTCGAAAGTAAATGATGAACATTAATGAAGTAAGTGTTCGAAATGTCCACCATTTTGTAAAATGCACTTTGCGGTTCTGGAACCCATACTTCTTATACATTTGCTTATTTCGTCTCCTTGAATACCTTCCAATACTAGTGCGGTAATGAACGTCTTTATGACTTTCAAAAAAGTTCCAAATCATCATTAGATAAAAAATACAAGAATTTTCATTTTGGTCGGAACCTTGAGAATATCGCTTGTGGTCGGCTATCAGAAAATTTACCATGCAGTCAGTCCCATAAAAAATATACTTTCAAACAATATCTCGAGAACTCCTGAGACCTTATGTATATCGAACTTCCATTTCTCGGGAATACTTTATAAACAAGTTTCATTCAACTTCATTCTGTTTGAATAGATATCAATTCCAAGAATCAATACCCCGTTCCACTGTCAATTATTCTCGCAGAATACTATTTTAAGTTCAACACCTCAAAGTTTTATCTCAGATGATATCGGCAGATGTTCTCTAATACTTCACGCTTTGGAACAGCACAACTCAGCTCTGATCGGTGCTGAAAAGGAAAGTGGTTCAACACAACTTGACGTTGAGATAGAATCAGTAGCGAATGTTGTAGTTGTAGCGTTGAATTGAATTCAAAATAATTGCTTTTATGGAAAGTATATAATTTTGAAGATAAGTTAGTTACTCTGTCCATTTTATCATATGATGAAACTCTGTGAATATCGAATCTTTCACTTTTACTTCTGATGATCGATAACAGAAACTTTCAGTTTATCTGTCCGATTAATATGTGTGTGTGTCATAGTTTTCTTGGACGCTGGAATTTGGTGCAGTAAATGTGTTTAATGACCAGAAAAATTTTGTTAGAGATGAGCCAATTAAAGAAGTTTATCTCCTTTTACTTCTCTCTCTTTCTCTCTGATAAATAGAGAAACTGCCCAGCGTGGCTTCAGCCGGGGAAGTAGTTGTTTTCTGTTAGACATTCACAAAAAATAACTTTATTTTAATCGTGGATTTTTCAATTCACAGAAAAATCTTTCTATCAATATTCAATTGAGAATGTTTCCCTTTTCAATATTTTCGTAATTATATAATTAACAACTATATTCCCAAAACAGGACAGGCTGGATTTTCCATGGCTGTTCTTTTTTTTCTGTTTGTGAAATGTTCCAACAAATATAAAATAGCTTTAGTCGAGAATAAAGTCGAATAATTTGAGAAAAATATACATTGGAATATCTGTATAAGCAGAAATTATTTCCCATTCTGATATCACAATATCTCTAATCAAATTCTTTGGAATATTTGTAAAGAGAGAGAAAATTTGGGGTAAACCAATTCCTTGGAAAATTCTTTGAACTCCATGGAATTTTTAATACTGAGGCAGAAAGTTGTTATTGAATTATTAAGAATTTTGTGAATGTAACATGCTAAGTTAAATGTTGGTGAATTTATACAATTTACGACAGGTCCAAGGTGTATCCCCTGTTTGTGAGTCTTTCTCAATCCATATAAGCGAGGAGGTACAGCATTGTGTTCCTTCAACTTCTTCGCCTCTTCTAACGTGTTGAAACCTTCTGTTTCCAGTGTGTCTACAAAGTCATTGGCCTCCGATTGAAATTTGTGTGTTGGATCGCTTTCCATTTTTATGTAAGCGCTGTCGTCTCCAAGCATATTTCGCCAGTCCTCTTTTGGCAAATACAGTTGTTAATTATATAATTACGAAAATATCATCGCGATTACCTTTTGATATAACTTTCATTAAATATTAAGTGGATGATTGCATTTTTGATATTCCAGCTGACAAATCTGATGAAGTACTAAATATTTTCAATAGTTTCAACCCAAATATTCAGTTCACGTTAGAAATTGAAAGAGAAAACAAACTGCCGTTTCTGGATCTCCAGATCATTAGAGATAACATTGGGAAATTACTCAGCAATTGGTTCATGAAACCTACCAATTCGGGGAGAATTTTGAATTACTTATCAGAGCACTCTTTCAGCCAAAAGGTTAATATATCCTCCAACCTAATTTCAAGGGTACTTACTCTTAGCGACAATTGTTTCCATTCGGAAAATTCAGTTAAGTCGAAGAACTTGTTGAAAGGCCACAACTTCCCCCTCGAAATTAATTATTAGTATCATTAATAAACGTCGAAGAACAGATAGGCAGGATATGTTAACGAAAGAAATGTGTTACTATTTTAAATTTCCACATCTAGATGGACTCTCATATAAAATTAAAAAATGTTTATCAACTCATTCTCACAAGTTCACTTTATTCAATTTGAAAACTACAGGAAAATTATTCTCACAGTCAAAAGATGAGATACCAGCTGAATCAGATTCATGTGTGATATAAAGTATCCCTTGTGAATGTGGAAAATGTTAGATAGGGCAAACTAAATAATACCTAAAAACCAGAATATATCAACACAAATATGACTGCTATGAAGAGAATGAAAACAAAAAGTAAAAATCAGCACTTGGAGCACATCATTTTGGATCGTATGCAATTTTGATTACGATTCGGTTAAAATTGTGGAAAAATGGATGACTTATTCAAAGAGATTGTTGGGAGAATAAATTCAAATCGATCTCCATGATAATTGCGTAAACCAAAAAAGTGATACACAAAACCTGACGAAAATATACACCCAAATTCCAGATAGATTCAAAAGAAAAACAGATTTCTGGATAATGATACACAAAATATTACTTTGTTTTGTTTTTTTGGTTTCTTTATCTATGTAGCGCTGGAATATTTCAGGTGGGATGATCAGTTGCATACTGACCATACAAAGTTTCTATTGTGTGATTTGTGCCAATGTGTTTTCATCGACAACTACTTTTTTAGTTGAATCCATGTGCAGAAAAAACTCAGTTTTAAAGGTGGTCATAGATATGTTCTTTGTCTCAATATATACGTGAATATTGTCATTTCAGCTTTGAAAAAGGAATACATTAATTCCGAAACGTCAGCGATAAAGAATTAGTTCAACTCCCTGGTCCTAACTCCCGTTGAATCCAACTATATTAAATTAAATATAAAAGAAATAAAAACGAAACAAAACATAGATTGTCCAAAATTTCTTAAAATTTGCTTTTTGTAATGCTCTGAAATGTCAATCGATCAAATCTAAAGAATATTTTATATGAACGAAACTTATAGGCAATATTGGGAAATATCTCATAATAAAGAAAAAACGTTTTTTTCAAATTGCAATTAATATTATTCTACGTAGTTTCAGGTCTCGTGATTATTACGATTCCAAGATCTGTGATGATCCACAGATATATTCTTCAAATAGTTTGGTTGGGATTAGAATCAATGTCATTGAAGGAAAACTATTGCTTTCTCGCCAACGTTTCGAACTTTAATAAATTCATCATCAGGACAACTGATTTTTGAGCCCTGATGATAAATTTATTAAAGTTCGAAACGTTGGCGGGGAAGCAATTGTTTTTCTTCAATAAGATTAAGGAAAGCACGAAACTTTTAATACAACATTTAGAAAAACAAATTCAGGATTAAACCCTCCCATTTGTAGAATGGTGAGAACTTTCAATAGCCACTGTGATGACATCGCAATATTCAGGCTCTCATTTCTAAGGTTTAAAATCTACGTGAAATCCATGTTCTGCCTTCGTTTAACCTAATAATGATTATTTTCACTTCAATATACAGATAATATCTCATTTAAATTGTTTATATATTGTTCATATGTTATTCACATTGTACATAGGTATATTGTCACTTTATTCATATTTATTTATATTTGTTCATATTTGTTCATATTCATTCATATTTGTTCACATTTATTCATATTTGTTCATATTTATTCTATAATGCATCATTTATAATGTTTATCTGGTAAGTTATTTTGGCTCACTATTCGATTACTATTAGATAACCTAAAAAGAGGATACTCGTTGGATTTATCTGTTTGTATCCCTACTTTGTGATAGATAAATAAATAACATTATACTGATCCCAACCAAACCAATTGAAAATAATATTGATAATTATTTTGGGCTAACTACCTATTCAAAAGATACTTATAACCCCAAATGAATCTGAATTTATAACTTTCAACTGTATTGTGAGACAGTGTAATAAATCCAAAGGAGTGAAAGTTCGCATTACTCCACTTTGTCACCACATCTTCAATGTTAACCCACCTTCAATCGACATGTGCAAATTTTCCATTCCTAATCGTAAAATGCAGAGTGAAATGCTATAACTGCCAAGTTAGAATGTAGCAGCAGCCAATTACAAAAGGTTTTACTGCGAGGATATTAGCCAGTTTATATCTTTTGCAACGGAGGAAAAAGGAGGAATTTTAATAAAACGGCACTGCGAACGACGTGCTCAATTTTGAATTGCTACGACGAGTCGACACTATGGTCCTATTCTGGGATGGAAATGAAATATAAGATATGACAGAATCGTGTCAACTTTTATTCTCGATGAAGTAATGTATTTTTGTGATGCAAGAATATACATTGTGTTATATAGCGCTTGAGTTTTGTGGAAAATATATACCTTGTTTGCAATCTTTTAAATATGCGACGCACCAACCGTTTCGAAAGAAAAAAAATGGACTTATAATTAACGAACTCTATGAGATTTGTGTGAATTCATATCACCCAAATTATGGGGGGATTGGCGCGGTGGGTTAGCGTCCGACTCATGATCGAAAGGTCGTGAGTTCGATCCTCGGCCAGGGCAGAAATTTTTCTATTTAATTTGAGAGAATTAAATGTTAAATTTCGTAGCCAGGCCGAGGATGGTCCTCGACGATTCGCTGTTGCATTCAAATTAACAGTGCTGCTCCTAGGTGGCGTATGGAGTTAGTAACAAGGCCTACCCAGAACACTATGAAAATGTTACATATAAATAAATACTCATCTTGTGACTGGCCGAATGACGAAATGTCAAAGCCATAAAAAAAAAAAAAAAAAAAAATTCACCCAAATTACCCTTTTCTGATTTTTAGGAATGATTTTTGATGATACTTTGAATTAATTATTCGGTGTGATCCCCAGGAAGATTTTTCATGGCACAGTTGTTAACTTTCTTTTATAAAATTGCTAGGCGTTCTACAGAATATCTAAAATGCAAATGTATGAAATATTCAATTCATTCTTCACCTAGGCATATGCGACAATGTGTGAAATAGGTATTCGAGTGGTGAGGACTATCAAAAAGACATCATATATACCATGTACCGGGTTATTCACTTTCAATAACCCACCCCTCATCATCGTGATTATTGCCTATAGAAAAAAAGTTGAATGTAAAAGTTATTTGGTTATGAGTGGATTGTGATAAAATGCTATCAAAAATACAGTAGCGTGCAGATTTCAGGAGATATATTTTTTAATAGGATATCCTGTATATTATTGAATTCTTGAAATGATCGTTTTCTCCTGATTTCAAAAATATAACATTTGTTACCCCTATCTTATAACGTTTTTGAGTTATTTAACGTCGAATAAATCATTTAGACTAGATAGTTATTGTAAATACCTATTCTATGAAAGTTGACATTTTCAAAGTAATGACAAGTATAGTATGATTGTTTAGTGACATTTCTTCAATGGAATGTTCAAAATGGTTTATGGTGAGGAAAAAAAAGTTCAAATATTTATACAATAACTAATAAAAAAACTTTTTGAAGACAAGCTTCTATTCAAAGGCATTGAAACGTGAAAAATGATTGTTTTGGATGTGTGACATAGGTTATTCCGTAAGTTATAGATTCAAAAGCTTGGCGCGCAAAGTTTTCAGTTCTAATACTAAAGCTACAAGCTTTTGAATCTATAACTCACGGAATAACCTACGTCACACATCCAAAACAATTATTTTTAACTTTTCAGTGCATTCAAATGGAATATTGTCTTCAAAAAGTTTGTTTATTAATTATTTTATTTTGTGGTCTTTAGTACTCAATTACGCCATGATCTATGCATTTTTGTTGAAGCATCGTTATTATGAGGACTTTTTTTCCTGTAAGTCCTGAGCTATCTAGTCCCTCAATGAGGAGACCATCTAAAGATTAACTCATCCGCCATCTTTGAGTTGCCATCTTCAATTTATGAATTTTCAGTGAAAATCAATAATCTTCGACTGAATTCATAATCTCCGACCCCAAAAACCCCGATATACCAATTTTGAATGAATCGAGCGATAATTACAAAACCCGTCCGCCATCCTAAATTTGGGAATTTCGATGAAAAATTCATAATCTCCAACCCTGAAAACCCCACTTACCAATTTTTGATAAAATCGGATCATAACATAGAGATCATCGCCCATCTTGGAGCCGCCATTTTGATTTCATGAATTTTGATGGAAAATTCTCAATCTTCGACTTTGAAAACCCCCACATACAATTTGAATCAAATCGGACTATATCCGCATCTTGAAGCGCCTTTTCCTTCTTTTCTCTAACAAAAAATCCATGAGCCGCCATTCTAATTTCATAAATTTCAATAGAAAATCCATATTCACCGACTCCAAAAACCACCACATACAAATTTTGAATATAATCGGATTATATTCCCAAAATTCTTTCGCCATTTTGGAGCCGCCATCTTGAATTTATGAATTTCGACAAATAATTCATAATCTCCGACCCCAAAAATCCCCACATACCAATTTTGAATCAGACTATAATCACAAAACTCGACCGCCATCTTGGAGCCGCCATCTTGAATTTATGGATTTCGACAAAAAATTAATGATCTCCGACACCGAAAACCCCCATTCACCATTTTTGAATCGAATCGGACGATAATCACGGAACTCGTGCACCATCTTGGGGCCGCCATCCGAAATCGAACAAAAAGTTCTCCAACTCCGAAATGCCCCGCATACCAATTTTGATTCGAAGTGGACCATAATCACAAAACGCGTCTTCCATCTTGGGGCCGCCATCTTGAATTCATGAATTCTGACAGAAATTCCATAATCTCCCATCCCGAAAAACTCCACATACCAATTTTGAATCGAATCGGACCATACTCACAAGACTCGTCCGCCATCTTGGAGTCGCCATTTTGACTTTATGAATTTTGATGGAACTTTGATAATCTCCGACCCCGAAAACCTCCACATACCAATTTTGAAACGAATCGGATCATAATCACAAAACTCGTCTTCCATTTTCGGAGCCGCCATCTTGAATTCATGTATTTGAAAAAATTCATGATCTCCGACCCCGAAAACACTAACTTACTAATTTGGAATCAATTGGACCATAATTACAAATCTCGTCCGCCATCGTGGAGCCGCCATTTATTTTTTTTTCCCAACAGAAATTTCATAATGCACTGTCTCCGGAGTTATAAATACCTGCCAAATTTCGAATCAATCGGACGACTAGAAGTCGGTCAATATCCACTTGCAAAATTTCACCCTAACGAACTAACAAGTGAAACTGAATAAAACTGGTAATAAAAATAGATAACAGGAACGTGTTTAGGAAATTCAAATAAGATGATAACTCATAAAAGATGTTCAATATGTCAACTTTTATTGTCAATGCATAATTGATAACGTCTTCTTATATTTATAAGTGTATCGGAAATTACTGCATTATTGACATTCAGATTCTCTATTTCAAGTCGAATCGTGTCTTCAATGAGTTAAATATTATTATCATTATTAACAATGTCTTTTGGAACTCTTGAAAAAAATGAATCCATGGGGGAAGTCCGGACTTTCAGGTGGCCATTTAATAATTCCATTATCTCCTATGCATATTGGGAATAAATATGCATTGGAAATTACTTCATTATTGACATTCAGATTCTTTATTTCAAGTCGAATCGTGTCTTTAATGAGTTAAATATTATTATCATTATTAACAATGTCTTTTAGAACTTAATTACTATCGTTTCGGACGTACATCGTCTTAATGTATTTGAAAGGTTTTCACGACGTTCCGAATGCTTGTATCTGCAATCGTCTTCAGGTGAATACTGACAAGTTTAGGTGCTACTTACCAATTTATATGACTGTCGGCGCAATGATGCGTGCAATTCCGCCATGTGCAGCGGTGCGTGTAATTTCGCGTGGTGTGGTGGTGCGTGAAGTTTCGCGCCTCTGGAGCCCGCCAGAAAGAGCAATCAGGGGTTTCCATACGTTCTTGATCTCAACGCTTGGTTGACTGAAGGCGTTATTTTCTTCGATAGAGGCGGCCTCTCTGAACTTTCGTTTAAACCAATGCCCCTCTCTATGTAGAACACTTGCGTCGTCCCATAGAACTCGATGGTGCTCAGTCCAGGCGTGGTCAGCGATTCCCGATTTTGATGTTTCTCCACGTTGAGTTCATTTCTTGTGCTCATCCAATCTTATCGATAACGGTCTCTCTGTCTCTCCAATGTAGGTATCTCCGCATTCAAATGGAACTTCATAAATGCAATTCTTACTGATTTCATCTTTGTTGTCAGGTTTGGTCTTGGTCAGTAAACTCCGTAAAGTACTGCCGGATTGGAAGCAGCTCTTGATGTTGAACTTGTTTCTGATCCTTCTGATCTTCTCGGAGACACCTCTGATGTACGGAAGGCAGATCACTGTGCTTTGTTGTTGCTCTTCAGATGTCTCCGTTCTCCGGAGTTGTTTCAATACTTCTTCTAGGAGTTTTTTGGGATATCCATTCCGGTGGAGGTCTTCTCTGATGTGGTTCAATTCGGCATCTAGTGACTCCGCGTCGTTGCATATGTGCGTCGCTCTCTCCACCAATGTTCTCACGATCATTCTCTTCATCGAACTCGAATGGTTGGAGCTGTAACTGAGGTACTGCCCTGTATGTGTCTTCTTTCTGTAGACGGAGGTGCGAATTTCATTGC
Source organism: Gonioctena quinquepunctata (assembly GCA_018342105.1). Lineage (NCBI taxonomy): Eukaryota > Metazoa > Arthropoda > Insecta > Coleoptera > Chrysomelidae > Gonioctena > Gonioctena quinquepunctata. The sequence goes on along the minus strand of JAFIRS010003099.1, from coordinate 101,092 downwards.
CCATTCTCTTAACGTTCACATCGAGGAAGAGTAAGGCACTGTTGGTTTTCATCTCCATCGTGAACTTGATCGAATCCCTGATTCTGTTAATTCCTGAGAAGAAATCCTGGAGATGTTCGTCTCCATGATTCCATACAATGAAGGTGTCATCCACGTACCTCAACCACAGCTTTGGTTTGTATTCTGCCTCCCGTATAGCCAATTCCTCGAACCACTCCATGTATATGTTGGCGATGATTGGAGAAAGGGAAGATCCCATCGAGAGTTCGTCGACTTGAGAGAAAAATCGGCCCTTTTTCCTGGAAATATGAGTTACAGATTACACGCACCGCTGCACATGGCGGAATTGCACGCATCATTGAAAACCACTGATTGCTCTTTCTGGCGGGCTGCAGAGGCGCGAAACTTCACCACCACACCGCGCGAAACTTCACGCACCACCACACCGCGTGAAACCTCACGCACTACCACACCGCGCGAAATTACACGCACCACTGCACATGGCGGAATTACACGCATCATTGCACCGACAGTCATATAAATTGGTAAGTAGCACCTAAACTTGTCAGTATTCACCTGGAGACGATTGCAGATACAAGCATTCGAAACGTCGTGAAAACCTTTTAAATACATTAAGACGATGGACGTCCGAAACGATAGTCATCAAGTTACCACATCGTCTACAACCTTCAAACAATCTTTCAGAACTCTCGAGAAAAATGAATCCATGGGGGTCAAGTCCGGACTTTTAGGTGGCCATTCAATAATTCCATCAACTCCTATGCATATTGGGAATAAATTATTCAAATATTCTTGAACTTATGACGGGTTGCCCCATCTTGCATCCAAATCATACTGGCAAGCTCGGCTGGAGAAAAATTCTGTCAAATAATATTTTCTGCTTCTGGGATGAGTATTTCTGGATAACTCCTGTCAATAAATAATAATAAAATATAGGGCCACCAATTTTGTTTCAAAAAATTCCGCACAAAACGCACCAAACAGTTTTTCTTTCTGTTTTCTTTATTTGTTTCACCAATATTTTCCTGTTATCATTTTTTCCACGACCTTCCATTTTTTTATTGAAAACTCCTGCTGTAGAAATATGTTACCCCAAAATAATTACATTTTGATGTTTTTATTCGTTAACCATCTTCCCTATCTGCTTGTACAAACTGAACTACTGAAGATGGGACTTTCATAGTTCTGAAATGCATATAGTTTAATCAACTTCAAGTTATTTAATTTTCGCGGACTTCGACTCCAAAACCCTTCCATAATCTCCAAATCATAATATCAACTTTGAATAAATGGATTATTTCCGCCAACATAATATTTTGGTTGAATAATCGGAATCTTCAATCAAATTTCAAATCATGTGTTGGCAAAATTCCAGTCATTTCCTCTTATGAGTCTCTATTACAAAAAATCGGGTAAAATTTCATATGGTTTGTTGTCGTCCTTTTTCACACATCGGCTACATTTTTTAATCTACATTCAGTATTGAAAAATAAATAATACAATGTTTCAAAAAAGTCTATTCGCGAAAAAATACGGATAGGCTTACCTTCGGGATGAAGCAGTATATATTCCTGGTTTTCTTGAAATAAACGCTTTATATTAGCTTCACTTGTATGTTTGTTTGTTTGTTTGTAACCGACTTCTTTGGGCGCGATTTTGACCCACTTCCAGACGTCCGAATGAGTTGAAATTCGGCAGGTGTACATAATTCCGGTGACAATGCATTGAGAAATTTTTGTGTGAAAAAACTACAAAATGGTGACTCCAATATGGAGTTTTTTCTACTGAAACTGAAGGTATGATTCACCTTTTGTTAAATATTTTTGAATTTATTTTCTGACGATGTTGGACGATTTGGATACAAGACCCTATATACATTTTTTGCTGCCGGTTTATTTTTGTTGTTTTGTATATAACAAGTATTATTTGGAATTTTTCTTCCATTTTGATTACTCCATTAAAGAAATGTCATTTAACAAACATAATATAGTTGTAAATTTCATAGCTTACTTCAAAAATGTTAATTTTCATAGGATAGGTATTTACAGTAACAATTAATATAACTGAGTTATTCGACGTTCCATAACTCACAAACAGTATAAGATAGGGGTAACATATGGTATTTTTTTGAAATCAGGACAAAAGTATCATTCCAAAAATTCAATAATATACAGAGTATATATTTGAACTCAGGAAAGAAGGTAATTCCAAAAATTCAATAATATACAGGGTATCCCATTGAAAAGAATATCCCCTGAAATCAGCACGCTACTGTATTTTTGATAGCATTTTATCAAAATTCAGTCATAACCACAAAACTTTTACATTCCACTTTTTTTTCTATAGGCAATAATAACGATGATAAGGGGATATAGTGAATAACGCAGTACCTCAAAATGTCATGACAGTTCTTCCTGTAGGAATAAGTGACCAAATTAATTATTGAGTAAGTGGCAGTTGACTGAACCACTCTTATCTATTAAACAATTTGAAAAAAAAAACTCATTTGATAAAGCTAATTTTGAGTGTTTCGGTTGTGTGTTATTTCATACTTCACCTAACCCCTTACTGGTATTTTATAAAATAGTTATACTTGCATAAATATATTGATTTTTATATTTTAGCCACAAAAGTACGGTGTTATACAGAATGACTCGGTAATCTATAGAATACCTGAACTATACAGATTTCCGGTAACAAATGCACATATTATGTTTGATTCGTTATAAATATAGAATACTAGTAATCCAGGACAAAAATTCAAGCTATTATAAAAATCATAAGAAATATGAAGTATAGCTTGAGCATTTTCAATCGCAGAAGCTAATTCTATAGGAACAAAATCAAAAACACAAGCGTATATGCGAAAAAACGGAATTCTCCATCGGCGAACGGTAGATCAGAAAAAGATCAAAAGATGCGATAGTCAACGTGGGTTTGAGTGACAGCTGTTTGAGTGACCGCAAGCCAATGATATTGCTTGTAGGTGTGTCAATACGGTAAGACTAATAAATCATCAGATTCAGGAGGTCTGAGTTAATGAAAGCCACTAGCGTCCTTGGTCTGGGATCGAAATAGGTTTTAAAATATTATATGTTTCGTTTATTTATTTATTTATTCAATTTATTGTGTAATCTACAGAATTATAATTCCAATGATCGATTACAAACATTTATAATTCCCTTATATTGTGGACATCACCCTAATAATTCATAACTCATAACTATACTAACAAATAATAATTATAATAATTATAATAACGACCACAATAGTAATAATAGCAATAAATTGATGAATGGATTTCATTACTTACTTTAGCATTATTAATACAACCTAGCCAACCTTAACAACAAGATAGCTGCTGTAGATAACAAGAAAATCTTTCCCACTAGATGTAGAAACCATGACCTTTTTCCAAACCATATAACCGATGGGATTTGCAATATCAACTCTATTCTACACCACCAGGGAGGCATAACTGGGAAGAAAATCCAAGGATTTAACAAAAGGTTGAAAAAAACAATTTTGAATTTAGAAATTAAAGTAACTTTCAGTAATTTAAAGAAATTAGAATCAACTTTGAGCAGCGTTCTAACAAAAGTTCGTTCCTTAATTCCACTTTGCATCTTCAATGAATACAATAGAAGACAAAAAATCATCTACAAAATTTTTTTTCATGAAATACAACAGAAACACAAAATGAAACTTGACAGTTTAAAATTGGATTTATTTATGAGCATTAAAGTTCAAGATAAATGGATAAAAATTTTAACTAACATTGAGATTCCTTCTGAACTCAAACGTTTTTTGGCTTTAGGTCCCAAATTCAGTATTTGCCCTAATGGCAAATATTTTAAAATTTCCTCTTTACTTGCGGATATTGAATCAATAATTTCTTTGTTTCCTGTGTCTAATAGAGACCGCTACAGAGCTCAAAGCACAAACATAATCAAAAATTTTTTACACAAGAATTCATCAAAAAAAGGTTTTTTGCAAAATATTTTCGTCAAGTGTAGAAGATTCTTAAAAGATAATCCAGATTTATATGTTGTTAGAAGTGATAAAGGTAATGTTACTGTTGTAATGTACAAAGAGGATTATTTCTCAAAGAGCCGAAAGTTACTCGAAGAGGATAAATATTATCTCGAATTATCACGTAATCCCACTAGTACCTTACAACAAGAAGCAATCAAACTTGTCTCAAAGCTACTCAAAGTTGAACAAATTGATGCAGTCACTGCGAAACGTTTAAATATTTATAATGCCATTGCTCCACGTTTCTATGCTCTTCCGAAAATACATAAACCCACTCTATCTATGAGACCTATTGTGTCTTCGATAAATGCTCCTCTCAGTGAATTAGCTAAATTTCTCACTGAAATATTGATTGCTGCTCATGATACAGATAATGACTACTATATAAAAGATTCTTTCACCTTCAGTGATTTTATAAATAATTATCAATTACCTGAAAACTACATGATTGTGAGTTGTGTGTATCCTCGAATATATCATATTCGAATTTATTTATTATCTGGCATATTCTATGGACTGGTCCATTCATACCCAGATTGGTCTTCGGTCTTGGTATCGTGAGGAGTGGAATATTTCTATTGTTATATTGTGGGGTTGGTTTATCTATATAATTCAATATTGAGGGGCATATTGCTGTTCCATGTATGAGTTTATGGATGAAAATTGCCGATGATATTTCTCTTCTCTCTTCCAACTTTATGGATTGGAATTCCGTTGATAATTTTATGTAAGGAATGTTGGAAATGTATTCTCCGTGTTTTTTGTAATACAAATATCTTAAAAAATGTTTTTGCACTTCCTCGACCTCTTCCTTATAACAGCTATAAAAAGGAGACTATATTATTGCGCAATATTCCAAGATGCTCCTTACGAATGAATTATAGATAATTTGCAATGTTTTATGATTGTAGAATTGGCAGGAATTCCTAATAACAAATCCTAACATTCTATATGCTTTTGTCAACACGCTATTAATATGAACATCAAATTTGAACTCTTTATCAAAAATTATTCTTAATCCTTCACATTTTCTTCAACAGGTGATGGAGTTTTGCCCAATTTATAGGTGTAATTTGTAATAGTTTTTTTCCTAGTGAATGTTACTGTAAAACATTTACCAGTATTAAAAGGAAGTTTGTTTTTTTCTGACCAACGCCATATATTATCAAGATCTTTCTGCAAACATTCACAATCAGAAACATTTTGAAATCTCTTCACTATTTTCAAATCATCAGCAAACAAATAGCACTCTGAGAACTGAATGGCATATGTACATGAATTTATCAAACATAGGAAAAGAAGTATTCCCAAATTGGATCCTTGTGGTACTCCTGTGGAAAATATGGCATTTTTTCGACCATGGGAAAATGAAATTATGATGATCCTATTGCCTATCAATACACACTTTCCCGTTTATGGCATATTTTTTTATTTTAACGTATTTTTTAAATATTTAAATATCAAAATTGAATTAGTTATTTCCGCATCTGCTGCTCAAAAAATTCCGCGTCAAGACTAGAAAACTTGTTTTTTATGCTTCTGCAATTGTAAATGGTTTGGTATAAGAAGACGACAACGAGTATAGAAAAATCGAATTTAAACGGTTTTCTTCACATAAAGGATTCAATATAAAATTGAACCAGAGAAAGGTAGATCTCAGGTGAAAAACAACTACTTTCCTGGCAAATACCACGCAGAACGTTGAATGATATTCACCTGAAAATCCATGCATACTTCCATAAAATATCAATGGACATTGAATGCAAATGTTTCTTTCTGATAAGCTCGATTATGTTTAATTTAAGTCGTGTTCACCTAACAATCCGCATACCGGTTTCAGGCTTCTTGGCCCTCATCAGTACGGAGCAGTCAACCAGCCAAAAGTCCAAAGAACTCTGGCTGAAGTGAGACACAACGTAAACAAACCATCATCGATCTTGTAACACCTATAGGTACGCCGGAAAAGATAAACTTTAACTGGCGGTACCTAGTGACAGAAAGAAACACTCCGAAAATCTCCCACCTCGATAGGTTTCTAAATAAAAGATTCCTTCTCAGTAGGAGTGGCAAGCCCGTCTAGCATACAGTGAGAGATAAGTGCCATGTGAAGTGGAATGAATAGAAAAATCGAATTTAAACGGTTTTCTTCACATAAAGGATTCAATATAAAATTGAACCAGAGAAAGGTAGATCTCAGGTGAAAACAACTACTTTCCTGGCAAATACCACGCAGAACGTTGAATGATATTCACCTGAAAATCCATGCATACTTCCATAAAATATCAATGGACATTGAATGCAAATGTTTCTTTCTGATAAGCTCGATTATGTTTAATTTAAGTCGTGTTCACCTAACAATCCGCATACCGGTTTCAGGCTTCTTGGCCCTCATCAGTACAGTCAACCAGCCAAAAGTCCAAAGAACTCTGGCTGAAGTGAGACACAACGTAAACAAACCATCATCGATCTTGTAACACCTATAGGTACGCCGGAAAAGATAAACTTTAACTGGCGGTACCTAGTGACAGAAAGAAACACTCCGAAAATCTCCCACCTCGATAGGTTTCTAAATAAAAGATTCCCTCTCAGTAGGAGTGGCAAGCCCGTCTAGCATACAGTGAGAGATAAGTGCCATGTGAAGTGGAATGAATAGAAAATCGAATTTAAACGGTTTCTTCACATAAAGGATTCAATATAAAATTGAACCAGAGAAAGGTAGATCTCAGGTGAAAAACAACTACTTTCCTGGCAAATACCACGCAGAACGTTGAATGATATTCACCTGAAAATCCATGCATACTTCCATAAAATATCAATGGACATTGAATGCAAATGTTTCTTTCTGATAAGCTCGATTATGTTTAATTTAAGTCGTGTTCACCTAACAATCCGCATACCGGTTTCAGGCTTCTTGGCCCTCATCAGTACGGAGAGTCAACCAGCCAAAAGTCCAAAGAACTCTGGCTGAAGTGAGACACAACGTAAACAAACCATCATCGATCTTGTAACACCTATAGGTACGCCGGAAAAGATAAACTTTAACTGGCGGTACCTAGTGACAGAAAGAAACACTCGAAAATCTCCCACCTCGATAGGTTTCTAAATAAAAGATTCCTTCTCAGTAGGAGTGGCAAGCCCGTCTAGCATACAGTGAGAGATAAGTGCCATGTGAAGTGGAATGAATAGAAAAATCGAATTTAAACGGTTTCTTCACATAAAGGATTCAATATAAAATTGAACCAGAGAAAGGTAGATCTCAGGTGAAAACAACTACTTTCCTGGCAAATACCACGCAGAACGTTGAATGATATTCACCTGAAAATCCATGCATACTTCCATAAAATATCAATGGACATTGAATGCAAATGTTTCTTTCTGATAAGCTCGATTATGTTTAATTTAAGTCGTGTTCACCTAACAATCCGCATACCGGTTTCAGGCTTCTTGGCCCTCATCAGTACGGAGTAGTCAACCAGCCAAAAGTCCAAAGAACTCTGGCTGAAGTGAGACACAACGTAAACAAACCATCATCGATCTTGTAACACCTATAGGTACGCCGGAAAAGATAAACTTTAACTGGCGGTACCTAGTGACAGAAAGAAACACTCCGAAAATCTCCCACCTCGATAGGTTTCTAAATAAAAGATTCCTTCTCAGTAGGAGTGGCAAGCCCGTCTAGCATACAGTGAGAGATAAGTGCCATGTGAAGTGGAATGAATAGAAAAATCGAATTTAAACGGTTTCTTCACATAAAGGATTCAATATAAAATTGAACCAGAGAAAGGTAGATCTCAGGTGAAAAACAACTACTTTCCTGGCAAATACCACGCAGAACGTTGAATGATATTCACCTGAAAATCCATGCATACTTCCATAAAATATCAATGGACATTGAATGCAAATGTTTCTTTCTGATAAGCTCGATTATGTTTAATTTAAGTCGTGTTCACCTAACAATCCGCATACCGGTTTCAGGCTTCTTGGCCCTCATCAGTACGGAGCAGTCAACCAGCCAAAAGTCCAAAGAACTCTGGCTGAAGTGAGACACAACGTAAACAAACCATCATCGATCTTGTAACACCTATAGGTACGCCGGAAAAGATAAACTTTAACTGGCGGTACCTAGGACAGAAACCAAAGAACTCTGGCTGAAGTGAGAAACACTCGAAAATCTCCCACCTCGATAGGTTTCTAAATAAAGATTCCTTCTCAGTAGGAGTGGCAAGCCCGTCTAGCATATAGTGAGAGATAAGTGCCATGTGAAGTGGAATGAATAGAAAAATCGAATTTAAACGGTTTTCTTCACATAAAGGATTCAATATAAAATTGAACCAGAGAAAGGTAGATCTCAGGTGAAAAACAACTACTTTCCTGGCAAATACCACGCAGAACGTTGAATGATTTTCAGGTGAATATCATTCAACGTTCTGCGTGGTATTTGCCAGGAAAGTAGTTGTTTTTCACCTGAGATCTACCTTTCTCTGGTTCAATTTTATATTGAATCCTTTATGTGAAGAAAACCGTTTAAATTCGATTTTTCTATTCATTCCACTTCACATGGCACTTATCTCTGACAACGAGTATCTCATAAATTGAAGGAGATTGGATGGTTACATATGGAGAATAGAAGAAAGGTTCATTTTATTACCTTATGCCATAAAATATTTATTGATAAGAAACCTTCCTATCTACACCGGAAAATTACGTATCGTTCAGATGTCCATAATGTAAATATTAGAAAAAGAGATTTACTTACTGTACCTCACTTGACTGAGTTTTTCAGACGTTCGTTTACATACCAAATTTACTCTCAATATAATGCCATTCCATCCGAGTTTAAAGTTTATAATATTTCAAAATTCAAAAAAACCCTCGAAAAATTAATTTTGGACAATCAAATTCAGCAGTAACGTAAAATATCTACCTGCTAGTTTTTTCACTTAAAAAAGTAAATGCGTAAGTTTGTTTCTCGTTTTGTATATCATCTATTATAAATTGTTTCGCCTCGTGGATCTTCTCTAATGCCATCAATTATAAATTGATTAATGCTTATTTATATCTATTATTGTATCTATTACGATACACTCATATTTTCCTTGATTTTTTCTTTTTTTACACGCTTTATATTAGCTTCACTTGTATGTTTGTTTGTAACCGACTCCTTTGGGCGCGATTTTGACCCACTTCCAGACGTCCGAATGATTTGAAATTTGGCAGGTGTACATAATTCCGGTGACAATGCATTAAGAAATGTTTGTGTCCAGAAAAAACAAAATGGCGGCTCCAATATGTCGTACGAGTTTTGTGATTATGCTCTGAATTACTTCAAAATTGGATTCCGCGGGTTTTCGTGGTCGGAGATTATGATTCTTCTGTCAAAATTGGAAAATTCAATATGGTGGCTCCAAAATGGTGGACGAGTTTTGTGATTATGGTCTGATTCTATTCAAAATTGGTTTCCGCGAGGTTTTTGGGGTCGAATATTATGATTATTTTGTGAAAATTGGAAAATTCAAGATGGTGGCTTCAAAATGGTGGACGAGTTTTGTGATTATGGTCTGATTCCTTCAAAATTTGATACCTGGGGGTTTTTGTGGTCGGAGATTAGATTTTATTGTAAAAATTGAAGAATTTAAAATGGCGTCCGAGTTTTGTGATCATGGTCCGATTCAATTCAAAATTGGTATGTGGGAGTTTTGGGATCGAATATCATGATTCTTTTGTAAAAATCAAAGAATTCAAAATGGCGGCTTCAAAATGGCGGCCGAATTTTGTGATTATGGTCTGATTCTATTCAAAATTGGTATGTGGGGTTTTTGGGGTCGATTATTATGATTCTTTTGTAAAAATTGAAAAATTCATGGCGGCTTCAAAATGGGGCCGAGTTTTGTGATTATGGTCTGATTCTATTCAAAATTGGTATGTGGGGGTTTTTGGGGTCGAAAATAATGATTCTTTTGCAAAAACTGGAAAATTCGAGATGGCGGCTTTGAAATGGCAGCCGAGTTTTGTGATTATGGTCTGATTCTATTCAAAATTGGTATGTGGGGGTTTTTGGGGTCGAATATTATGATCACCTAATTCGATAAGATTTTTCCATTTTTTAATTTGCAAAAACTAATAAAAATAATAGTTTAAACAACTAAAAAAACACGCTTTTATGAATAAACTACAATAAAAAGTTGGAAATGAATAATACTTCAAAAAAACGAAAAAACACGCTTTTATAGAACACCAGACTAAAAAAATTGAAAATAAGAAAAAAATGTATTTTATTTTAAAAAAGCGTGGGGTGCGTGGTATCAATAATCATATAGTACATTACACACCGAGGCGATACCATGCACCCCACGCTTTTTTTTGAATAAAATACACTTTTTTCTTATTTTCTATTTTTTTGGTCTGGTGTTCTATAAAAGCGTGTTTTTTAGTTTTCTTAAACTATTATTTATTTATTATCTTGTTATGCAAATAGTAATTAATGTATTTAATTCTATGTTCTAGTAGCTACTTACTATGAATTACACAAGATTTGTTTGGGTTGAGTGGAAGAATATTTTTTGTTGTGCAGTAATGTACAACTGAAAATAAACTCCGCCCTTTATTTTCAAATGTATTTGAGTTTAAGGTAAATTATTTGTTTTTGTGCTTTTATTGAAAATAATGAAGACGTTAATTATTATTATTATTATTATAAATATATATAGTTTAACCATTTTCAATTGCAGAAGGTGTTTCTATAGGGAGCAAAAAAAACTCACTTCGCTAACACGAGCGTATATGCGAAGGAACAGAACGAAAAATAATATGTAGTACTCGTAAACATTCTCCGTCAGCGAACGGTAGATCATAAGAAAATCAAAAGAGCCGATAATCAACGTGGGTTTGAGTGACAGCTGTTTGAGTGACCACGAGCCAATGATAATGCTTGTAGGTGTGTCTATACGTTGAGTCTAATAAATCACCAATTTCAGGCGGTCTGAGAGAATGAAAGCCAGTAGCGTCTCTGGTATGGGATCGAAATAGGTTTTAAAATATTCTATAGATGTATTGTGTTTTGATGGAAAATATGGATTTTTTCGACCATGGGAAAATGAAATTATGATGATCCGATTGCCTATTGATACATACTTTCTCGTTTATGGCATATTTTTTTATTTTAACGTATTTTTTAACATTTAAGTATCTGAATAAAATTTGTTATCTCCGCCTCTGCTGCTGAAAGGATTCCGCCTCGAAACTGGGAAACTTGTTTTTTATTCTTCTGCAATTGTAAATGGTTTGACTACAACTTCGAATGCTTAGGTTATTATAGTTTTCCCAATATCAATTGCAGAAGCATGAAAAAGTCTTGCGGCGAAATCCTGTGAGCAGCAGTGGCGGAAATAACTAATTTTATTTAGATATTTTAATATCCTAAAACGTATTTCGATCGGCACACACCAAGACCATAGACGCTACTGGTTTTTAATCTTTCAGAGCTATCAAAACACAAATATAACGCGTAATTTATGACCTCCTATCGTATAGACACACCTGCAAGCATTGATGTCCGACTTGATTGGCCCAGACGAATCGGTTGTAGAACAGACAGCAGTCACTCAAGTCCACGTTGACCAGCGGGCTCTTTGTGCCGTTTGTGCCGTTGTGAGTTTTTATTTGCTCCCTATAGAAACAGCTTCTGCAATTGATATTGGATGGACTATACACACATTGACAGAGAATTTGATGCTAGCATTGGATTTTGTTCTTTAAGATAATTATTGCAGATAGGTTCAGATACACTCCAACACTTTGAGAAATAGAATCACTGTATGACCACGGAAGTGATTATTTAGGTATGCTTGTTTTGTATCATATTATGAATGAATGTTTTTTTTAATTACCTATTTAACAAAATATTTATCGAACGTAATATCACTAGGTAATGTGGTTAGTACACGGTAGATATGTGTGGCTATAAAAAGTGATGATTTTTTGTATTTGATTTTCTTTTTTTTATAGCTTGTGACTGCGTAGTTTTATGTATGTTCTATTTATATTAAATGGTAATCAATAATTTCTCATTTTTGTATTGTGCCAACATGATTCTTTCAATACATAATTGTCTTATATGTAAAATACCTATTTCAATGAAGTGTGGATCACTGAATTAGGTAATATTTTTCCACATATTATTCTAATGAAAGTTTTGTGAATAACGTAAGGTTGTTCCAAGTGATTCTTGTGTATACCACCCCCTTTTGCGATGCCATACACAATCCAACCAGTGAAAAATATAGCGTTTTCGAATTATCCTTGGACCTCAAAAGTATTAATCTGAGTTTCTTCTTCTTTTTCTTCTGGGAATTTGATTTGATCGATTAGATCAATTGCCACCCCTAGATGTCTCAAAAGGATCAACATTTTCGATATAAGTATTTCCAATATTCATCTGTTATTTATGTTAGTTTGGTATTCAAGTTTAGTTACAGCTAAATGGCATATACTTTCTTTCAAAATTGATAGTTAAGGAGATTTCATAAAACCAAGTTTCAATTAATAATTGATATTCAATAAGATACAGAAAATAACTCATCCAGAATCAGACATGAGAAATCCAAGATATGTTTCTCGTGAAAATGTTTATTTTTCTCCCCATATTAATATACCCTAGATATAAAAGAGACTATAATTCCTAAGAGAATATATGTATATTTGTAAATTTGACAAACTGTATATATATATATATATATATATATGTATGTAATATCAATTTCGACTCCATAAATTGATAAAAAAAATTTTTTGTTTAAATTACAATACCCTTCACAAAACTTGAACGAATCTTTCCACAATTGCCTGAAATATCTATAAAGGGAAGTTTCAGATTGAAAAACACATATTTCAATATATGTTTCTATTTGTTGAGTCACCAGAATCCTAGGAAAAATTTGTATTCCAATAATTTAATAGGAATGTCTGAATGTTTTTTGAGAAGGTAGTTACATGAACATATTTTAAGGTTTATCTCCTCTGGAAGTGAAAAATATATCAATAATCTGTATGTATACGAACTTTATTTGAAATGAGACTAATGTTAAATTATATTCAGAGATATGCAAATAGGCAAAAGCGTAAAAATAAATTCGAGAACAATTCACAAAAGTTTGAATTATGGATGAATTATGGATGTTTTCATGAATGTGCACTCATGTATGTCTGCTGCAGACTCTGATACTTGATTTTCGAATCCGTAAGATCATCCTGCTTGATTGCAGCTGACCATTAAGCTCTTCTCTTCCTCAATAAGTAATTTTCCTGGACAAAAACTTGTTATTTCAAACTGTAGGCACCGAGTAAAACTCGACTCCATTCCTGTCCCACAGTCAACTGCAATGCAAGTAACTGGCATTTGTTATGCCCCAAGAATATTCATTCATGGACATAACAAATTTATATGGAAAGAAATGGCCCCCTCGAAGATGAAAAGTTATTTTAACGAATGATCTATTCTGAGAAGGTTGAAAAATGCATCTCAACTAATCGCTTTCATATGAAGTTTGAAATTACATCATGAAGTAATGAAAATGCCAGCCAAGGCAAAATCGTATATTCAGAAAATCGAATCGTCAACACTTACCAAAATTTATTGCGTGTGAAAGTATTTTTTTCAGATAATATAGACATGAAATCTCAAATTAATGAAGCTATAAAAATCAAGAACATGAGGACGATTCCCGCTAAAGGGCAATGAATTTCCTCGCGAACAGAGAAAATCAGGAAAAATTTGCCCAGCTGAGTGGAAATAATGCGCTCCATGTGTTCAACCCTATATATGCAGCTAATAAACATATCATAGGATGTACTAAATTAAGCTCTTTATCGTCCCGAGAGTCTAACCACTTATAACTCAACAATATAACATTGTCATCACCACCCAATAATAGCATGTATTGAAAGACATAAAAAACAGTCATTTCACCCTTCGTGTGGGACCGGGTAGTAGATGACGCGTCGAATGTCATCACCAAGAAACAAATAAAATGCTATAAATTCATTAATTCTCTTTCATTCACAGCTTTCTTTTGGAGTTCGATATACCAACTCTCAATGCTTGATGTAGTTAAAGAAAAATGGAGTCTTAGCGATTAAATAGAAATATTTGAAATATTTACTCAACAGTGTTAGAAAATTAGCGGAACGAAAGATGATTGATCTAGAAAGTGTGCGGCATTATTTAATTGCTAAAATAATAACTAAAGAGAATATTAGAGGAATCAATAATTGATAATCACAATTTAGAACCCGATGATTAAAATATTGTTTGTGTCTGAAACAGGAAAAAAATAGTAAGCTGTCTTTTGTATTTTTGTGTTAATTTGGCATATCAGATCTCCTTCAACTATTTTTAAATCGGATGCCATTATTCGATTTTCTATGGAATTCCTTTCCAAAGTAAAACTATTCTATATGAAATTTCAACCACTTTTTTCGGGTATGGTGATTTGTTAGTTTTCAAAACATGAATTGAATTAGCCTTGACTTTTTTAACTACTCTATATAATTTCCAGTTATCTGTATTATGAATAAAAACTCTATCCTGGCGAGATATATTCTGCAATATTTCAATCTATTGTTATAATGCGAATCTATGCCTAGGAATATTTCACAATTTATATTGAATCAAATTAATTCCATTGTGTGTAAATCACCAAATTTTAGGAATCACGCATTCAGTTTGAATGATACGTGCTCATTCAACGAATATTGATTTCTTCTTTAATGTTTCATTTTCTCAATTAGTAGAGTTGAGATATCGTTGTCAAAAGTATGAGTAATCATTTGAAGCTAATAAATTGTAAAGCGTTCTTGCAATTGATTCGTGAATGATACCTCTTCATTCACCATGGTGTCCTTATTTTTTTCCAGATTGTTCAATTAATGAAATATTTGATATTATATACAGTGTGGTTGGAAAGAGCTGAATTTATTTTGTAACTGTGTTAAACAGATTATTTTATCTGAAAAAATTGTATTTCATTTCAAAGTCATTTTGAAATTGTTGGATTCTTGATATCCCAGTTCCTTTATGCAGGGGTTTCAGAAAATTGATATAACTTACTATCAGTTGTAAAACAATTATTATTCATTTGAAAGAAGTAGTCCATCCTCAAAGTGGAGTAGTAGAATATTTTGTTTAGGAGAAACTCAAAGTCATCTCCATTAGTATAAAGTTGTTTATTGTAATTCAAACATGTTTCTGGAATATCTATTCCCATCTTCAGTGAATTGTACATTACTAAAAATATAAAAAGGACATTATAAATTCTGTGATGTTAAACAACCTGAAGGACTTACCAACAAAAAGTTTTTTGGATCAGAAAAGATTATTTGAATAAAGAAAAAGTTGAAAACACATATTTATACCTTATTAATGTAGGTGGTTTTTGAATTTGGGAATCGAGCCCCAGAAATTATACAATGTCCACATTGTGTGGGAAATTAGTTCAGAGTGTGACCGGCAGGTGTCAGGTATAGTTTAAAAAGGTCATATATAGATGGGGATGGAACTCTAATATGAAAATAATTTTCAAAGTTGTTTTTTAAAAAACACCATTTGATGTAAAAAACATACTGAGCCAGTAAGGGAAAACGAATTAGTGAAATATTCCACATAAACGAAAGAATCCTTGATCCTAGTGTGATTTCTCTTAATGACCAAATACACTTTGACTGTATACTCTTTTTCAGATCTCTCACTTTTTAACCTTCCATATTCCTCTTCCTTCCCTCAATTCATTCGTTTTCCCTTTCTTGCTCAGTTTGTTTTTACATCAAATGGTGTATTTTGAAAAACAACTTTAAAAATGATTTTCATATTTGAGTTCCACCCCCATCGATATATGACCTTTTTTAACTATACCGGACACCTGCCGGTCACATTCTGAACTGATTCACTCAGTCAATAGTATTGCTTTTATTCCTAGCTAAAAAAAATATAACTTCTCACCTATATTTGCTATCTCTCACCACTCACCTATAGATGGCGCTCGGTTTCCCTCTTGCTACATCGTTATTATAGAGTCCATTTTTCTCTTCCTTCTCAAATCGCCATTGCATGCGTTGCTCAATACTCTTTCAACATAGTCATTTTCTCACACAATGTGGACATTGTATAATTTTTGGGGCTCGATTCCCAAACTTGAAAACCACCTACATCAATAAGGTGTAAATATGTGTTTTCAACTTTTTCTTCATTTAAATAATATTTTGTGATCCAAAAAACTTTTTGTTGGTATGTCCTTCAGGTTGTTTAACATCACATAATTTATAATGTCCTTCCCTTTTTATCTTTTTAGTATTGTACAATTCACTGAAGAAGGAAATATATATTCCAGAAACATGTTTGAATTAAAATATACAACTTCATACTTGTGTAGATGACTTTGAGTTTTTCCTAACCAAAATTATTATTCAGATTTGTTTATATTTTTGAAACATGTATTCAGTACTATGGATAGATGGATTAGAATTTCATACCATACAGTTTGTATTTGTTGTAACAAAGTATTTTTTCAATATAGTTTGTTTGTTTTCATGAGTGCTTCAATTATTTGCATAATATCCTCAACTAGATTGGCGAGGTAATCATTCACACCCAGTATAGCCCCTCATGAGCTTGGTAACAACATCTCAACCAAAGTAAAATCAGGGCCGGTTCGTTTCAATGGCTAGTCAGTTGTGGGGTTTATAATTCTACAACTGTCCCAGGTCGTATCAATGGTGTTGCAGGGGTGGTGTGTTTATTCATAACACTCTGTTTATAGCCGGTTCATGGTACATTATCCTCCAGTTGAAGCACGAATTATAATCCAGAATGAAAAAACTACCCAAATTCGCATAGAACATCACAAAATGAACACTTTCACCACTATGGTCACTTATATAGAGTTTGGGTGCCCTCAGCTGCCATATTGCTTCAGTTTTGACAGATCGCTGGACACGTAACACGAAATGTCACAATTTTGTGGTTATGTTACCATAATGAGAATATGCATCAAATGAAATAAGTTTGTCATACTTCACGTTGAATAATGACGACTAGAACGAGATGGACGAACAAAATCGAGTCTTTGATAAAAAATGAGTTTATTTCTTGACGCATGCGCATTGACGTTTAGTGCCCGATTTCGAAAATCGATGTCAATTGTTTTGGCTTCACATAGGGTATCCTTATTATCAATATTTTTAATAAAAAACTTTTCATTCAGAAAGCAAACTGCTCTTCATCATATTCAAGACTGCAAACTCAGAATAATGACAAGAAAAATTTAAACGGAATTCCGTGCGGTTTATTGTTTCTTTCCTGTTGTTATCATTTCGTTAGAAATCGTGGCCACGGCTTTATTCTGGAATTTCTCTAAGTTGCCATCCTTGAATATTCACTGATGTTTTTTAAGTTCGAGTTAACTTGATGAAAGTATGTTTTGAGCAAGTTATAGCATAATGATCATCATTTATAGTAACCGAGTTGGCTGTTCGAGCACTTTTACATTTTTGGAACGTCTTTCGAAACGCTCGCCAAACCGGCGTGATGGTTTGGAAATTTGCCAGAAAGTGTCCGAATTCCATTCTATCGCTGATTATCAAATCATTTCCGTGAACATTTCTCTAGCAACCCCTCAACGGAACGTTGATACATCAGGCTAATTATGAAGGGCTGAAAAGGTCGAAAAAGTTTATCGGGTCGAATTAAAACCCATTACGACTTCTCAGACACAACGAATGCTATTCATACCTCCTAATGATATCATGTCATAAAACAAAGCCATCACAGCCAACTCAGATTATATATTGACATTCAAATTGAAATCAGACCTTTATGAAGACGAATAATGTCACAAGCGACATTAACGTCGGATTCATCTTCCCGGTAGTACACGCTTTGGTAGCAGGAAAATGTCACTGTTTATGTCTTGTCCTTTCAGGAGAATTATTTAGCGGTAGCGAATTGACAATTTTTATGTATCCTTTGACGGAATATTACTTATTCAGAGGTTAGGAGAATGAAATCGACCTAATTATTTTTGACAAGATAATAGAGAGTACATAATGACTTTCCGATGATGATAATAATAAATCGTAAGTTAATTCACCATTAGTAAAAAATATATTGAGGTATCGGCTTTGAGAAAAAACAGTCATGGGAAATAGGTGGAGTGTCAGCTTGCGCCGTTTCCGAACTAAACTTTCACAATACAAATTAATAAATGTGACCAATACAATCCGATGAAGATACTACAATTTTTGTACTGGGAATTTTCAGTTCTTTGAGTATTCTTTCATCCAATCTTAGGTTGACGTAAACCATTGAAGGTCAAGTCTTTCTGATTTCCATCACCACCGCAGTTGACAGAAGCAAGTGGTCTTTCCACCTAAGGAGGGCGTTCAATATGGCTTGTAAAACTAATCCGATAGAGGAGCCACCATGCATTATATTGAATATTTATCCGAGTCTCCAACCATGCAAAGGAGTGATTATAGTCGAAACTAATTTCTACTACGAGACAATAACCGGCGAACGGCCGTCGAGCTCTGTTAAAGATTGAAGTTTCACTCTTCGGCACTCTTGCCATTTAAGTAACGTAATCCATGTTATATTGAAGTTTCAATTATCATTTGGTTTGGAAATTAATCGGGAAGTAATGATTCGTGAAATAGTTATTCCGAAATGACATTATTTGAGAATAAAATCCAACGTTGTTATATCTATTATTATGAGGTCCAACTAAGGTTACAAATTGAACCCAGAGATTCGTAATTATATTGGCGGGCTTGGCAATATGCCGGTTGGATTGTCCTCTGAAGGTCAAATCTGCAAATCTACGTTACGGATTGGGAATTCGAAATAAGGGATACTCTGATTTGTTGAAAATATAAACAGAATATCTATCAGATGTAGTTCAATGTCCAGCGTGGCTATAGCCGGGGAAGTAGTTGTTTTCTGTTAGACATTCACAAAAATAACTTCATTTTAATCGTGGATTTTTCAATTCACAAAAAAATATTTTTATCAATATTCAATTGAGAATGTTTCCCTTTTCAAAAAGGGATACTCCCTCTGGTGTCGATTTTGGAAACTATACATACTTACATTGTTCTTTTTTCCAAACATTACTGTTTATAATATGATTCTAGCCATTGTATACCTAAAACTTGTAGAATCTCTTGTGATTGTTGACATTTAATGAAATTCTTGTTCAGCTGTTGACTATTGTTTGTCCTCGAGTAAATTTTGTTATTGTTGTGTACCTCAATGTGACTCTTGGGCCAAACGATCCCGTTGTGCTGGAATAAGTTTCAATCATTTTCCATGTGAAAATGAACGAAACGTTCTGGTGCAGACCAATCTAGGATTGAGCGACTTATATACAGACGATGGGCTTTTGAAGAAGAATCCAGTTCCTTTCCAGAATCCTCCTGTATCGTCTGTAGCCAAGATAAAAGTTAAAAAGAGAACCTTCAAAGAGAGTTGGGAAGAGAAAAAAGGGATATTATTCAACATACCGAAAATTATTCATACAGTATGGAAAAAGAGTGACTATATATGTAGGTGATAAGGACACATTGTTTACTTTTCGAAACATTAATGTTCATATGATTTTAGCCATTGAACACTTGAAACTTGTCGAATCTATTGTGATTGTTGACATTCAATGAAATTCTGGTTTACCTGGTGAATATTCTGTTGACTATTGTACGTCCTCGAGTGAACAAATGGGTGATCCTAGTTCAAATCATTATTGGTGTGTACCTCAATGTGATTCTTGGACAAAACGATCCCGTTGTACTGAAATGAGTTTTTATCATTTTCCGTGAGAAAATGAATGTAACCTACTGGTGCAGACTAATCTAGGATTGAGTGAGTCTATAGACAGACGACCGGCTCTTGGGACCTTGAAGAAGAATACAGTTCCTTCCCAAAATGGTCCTGTATCGTGTGTGAAAAGAGAACATTTGAAGGGAGTTGAGAATAAAAAAAAGAGACTTAAGGAAAGGAAAAAAAAAATATTCGACATACCGAAGATTATTCATACAGTATGGAAAAAGAGTGACTATATATGTGTATCTAGATGATAAGGACACATTTCCACACCATCTTGTTTGTTTCAAATGGAATGAAAAAACTGTTTTTGTTAGTTTTATTTTTAATTCGAACATTCACAAATAATAATGTGTAACATTTCTTCAAAGTAATTCATAATAATTCCCGATGACTTCACTAAGCTATTCAGAAACTTCGAAGAAGTTTTTTTTTTGGTAAGCAATTCAGAGCATACTTTGTCTCCTTCGAAGAGAGTTTTCGCAAATGATATTGTCTCAAGATTAAAATTAGCCACTTCACTAGAGTCTTGAAATTTTTTGTAATTGAAAAATCCACAATAAAATAAAGTTATTTTTTGTGAATATCTAACAGAAAAAATTCTCCATCTTAATGAGTTTTGGAATTAAGACTGGAATAGAAAATCAAATAACTATCTTAATGAAAATGCTAATTTTCAACTTCAGATTTTTCCTTTTGAGTTAGGGCCTTTTTAGAATATCTATCAGATGTAGTTCAATGTTCAGCGTGGCTTTAGCCGGAAAAGTAGTTGTTTTCTGTTAGACATTCACAAAAAAACTGCATTTTAATCGTGGATTTTTCAATTCACAGAAAAATATTTCTATCAATATTCAATTGAGAATGTTTTCCTTTTCAACATGAATACCCCACAAGAGGTTATCTTGACGATGGAAGATAGTAACTAAAGTTTATCTTTGATGATTCCTCATCTGATTTTATGAACATCCTGTTTATATTTTCAACAAATCAATCTATCATACCCCATGACAGGTTTTGATGTCAGAAAACACTAATTTCAAAGTGTCTCTCCAAAAGAAATGATTCTAACTTTTCCCATCTTTGCAAAGTGAGATTGCTTCTTGAAAATGTGTTTCCCATTTCTTCCGGTCTTCCTGATGATCGTGGAAGCGTGAAATAGATTTTCGTCGACAAAAATGTATTGAAGACCTAGTGAATGCGATGTCTCTCCTGCGTCAATGTTACGAATGATTTCTGGTGAGTACTCTCTTTCGGAAAACATTCTTCTTTGCCTCATTCATCTTTATGAGTTCTCAATTGGGACTGGAATAGAAAATCAAATAACTATCTGAATGAAAATGCAAATTTTCAATTTCGAATTTTTCTTTTGAGTTAGGGCCTTTTCAGAATATCTATCAGATGTAGTTCAATGTCCAGCGTGGCTTTAGCCGGGAAAGTAGTTGTTTTCTGTTAGACATTCACAAAAAATAACTTCATTTTAATCGTGGATTTTTCAATTCACAGAAAAATCTTTCTATCAATATTCAATTAACAATGTTTCCCTTTTCAACATGAATATCCCACAAGAGGTTATCCTGACGATGGAAGATAGTGACTGAAGTTTATCTTTCAGTCGCAGATGATTCCACATCTGATTTTATGAACATCCTGTTTATATTTTCAACAAATCAATCTATCATACCCCATGACAGGTTTTAATGTCAGAAAACACTAATTTCAAAGTGTCTCTCCAAAAGAAATGATTCTAACTTTTTCCATCTTTGCAAAGTTAGATTGCTTCTTGAAAATGTGTTTCCCATTTCTTCTGGTCCTCCTGATGATCGTGGAAGCGTGAAATAGATTTTCGTCGACAAAAATGTATTGAAGACCCAGTGAATGCGATGTCTCTCCTGCGTCAATGTTACGAATGATTTCTGGTGAGTACTCTCCTTTGGAAAACATTCTTCTTTGCCCCATTCATCTTTATGAGTTCTTAATTAAGACTGGAAAAAAATCAAATAACTATCTGAATGAAAATGCAAATTTTCAATTCCAGATTTTTTCTTTTGAGTTAGGGCCTTTTCAGAATATCTATCAGATGTAGTTCAATGTCCAGCGTGGCTTTAGCCGGGCAAGTGTTTTCTGTTAGACATTCACAAAAAATAACTTCATTTTAATCGTGGATTTTTCAATTCACAGAAAAATATTTCTATCAATATTCAATTGAGAATGTTTCCCTTTCCAACATGAATACCCCACAAGAGGTTATCTTGACGATGGAAGATAGTGACTAAAGTTTATCTTTCAGTCGCAGATGATTCCACATCTGATTTTATGAACATCCTGTTTATATTTTCAACAAATCAAAACTGTAAAATTATACCAAATGAAAATATTTTCAGAAAAATCCAAACACAAGTGTATAACCTCTGAGAAAACAGACAAACAATGTAAGTATGTCTGGTTCGAATTTTTGCCACTCTGGCGCTGGCATCTGATTCTGAATTCCCAATTTTACGGCAGAATCTATCAGTCCAGCGGCAGAGAAATCGTTATTGGAATTTGAATTTTGATATTCTTCTAATGAATGTTTTGAAAATCTCACGTTGTCAACCGGTCACATATTAGTTTTGCATCCCAGGTTCATATGTATTTTGATTGACACTTTTGTGTTAGTTTGTTTGAATAAGTCGTTGGGAATGAACCGAGTTTTATGAAATCAATGAATGATCTTTGGATGCCATAATTCACTGGTAGAATTCCCACAACAGACAACAGAAGTTGCAGCTCATAATTTTTGAGAAAAAAAAATATATTTTTTCAGCAAAACTTTGCTCAAATTTCCCAAAAAAACAGTTTCCAATGCTTGTGGCATTTTTACGGTTCATTCTGAACGACTTGAATATTTCCCTTCAATAATATTCGTTGAGGAAGAGACGAAATTTTGTGGAGAGAAAAAATGGTTTCCACGCTAGAAATGATTTGAATGGATTGTGTACTGAAGGAAATAATCAAACAGCGTTCTCTAAGGGATGAAAAATGTTATGTTGTTCGCTGAACTTTTCTTTGAAAAATCAGAAATCATTGATTTATTCTCATACATCGCGGATGATTTTCAGTAGTTATAACACAAGTGATGGATATTTTGGTGACATTCCTGTGTCAATATTTCTTCAAAATAAATTTGGACGAGTGGTATTTCTGTTACAATATTAAAAATATCTATCACGAGTGGTATGTGACCAGACTATATATCGATCTATCTTTTACAAACAAACCTACACTTTTCTACGTTTTTTCGAATTTGTTCTGAGGAAGTGTTCTCGAAACAGTCGGACATCATTTTTTAATTTGATAGTGACTTGGACGTTATTTGACAGTGACTGAATTATTTGGATAGGTTTGGTATAAACAGTGGTAAATGCCTACTTGTATTTTCGCGGATATACTAACAACATGGTGTAAACCTATTCGCTGATATTGGGATTTGATTGATTAGATGAATGCATTTGATCAGCTGATATCATTTCGCAGTATATAATCACGAATATAAGACTACAATAATTCACCTACGTCACATCTCTATCTGTAGAAAAAAAATACTTCCATGGAAAAATGTGAGAAACCATATTTCGTTCCAATACTTCAGGAGCGAATTGTTACAGTTCATCATTGTGTTATGAATGTTCAATGGTTACAAGCATTGTACAGAGAGTAATTTTTGATGCAACACATATTTGCCTTTTTAAAGAAGGTAATTGGAGCTGCCTGCCATTCTGATTGTCTTTGATTTTGACAACAAAATCATACACTGCGATCCCAGAAACCCGTACTATAAGTCAAAAAACCAATTCCCCTAAAAACCCTAAATAGCAAGGCTCAATCAAGGATACCTATTTTGTATTCACGGCAAGCTTATGAATTTGTTATTCATAGTATTATCTAGGTCAAATTATCAAAGATATGTGTTTTTTTTAGTAAATTTGTATAAAAACTTGTCTTTAACAATAGTTTTTATTTATTCTTCGTCTTCAATGCATTTGTATAAAAGTTTGTTTTCAACTTTTGTTATCATTTTCAGGTAATTCTCTCTAGTTCTTCGTAAAATCCGTCATCCTATTAACTTCTTACAAAAAATTTATAATTTTCGACCCAAAAAAACCCCTCATACCAATTTTGAATAGAATCAACCCATAATCACAGAACACGTCATCTCAAATTCATTAATTTTGACAAAAAAATCATAATCTCCGACCAGAAAAACTCCGACATACCAATTTCGAATAGAATTGGACCATAGTCGCAGAATCCGTTCGCCATTTTGGAGCCGCCATCTTGGATCAATGAATTTTGACAAAAAATTAATTATCTTTGAGTCAAAGAACACCCACATACTGATTTTGAATAGAAGCACCCCATAATCACGAAACTCGTCCGCTATTTGCTTTTTATCTGGAACAGAAATTTCATCATAGATTGAGAAATTTCACCCGAACGTACAAATCGAGAAATAAATAATAACCACAGAGGAATAAACAAGGCAAGGTGGATGAAAGCTTGTAAAAATATCAGCGTTTGGCGAAGAAACACAAATATTGAATGAATTGACTGCCAAAGAGGTGCACTACCCTCAGAAAAAAGTTTAGAAAAATTATTCCTTTACACCCTTTATTTCTGAACCCCAGATTTGAATTATATGATTCAAATTCAAGAAGGTGAAATCACTTTGCCGATAGGCTGCTCAGATGGATACGGTTAGGCCGTGAGTAAGGTTCAATCAATGACTTTTCCTAGTCAATCAAATTTGGCCACTAAAAAAAATTATACATTAATTAACTTGACTAGTTCAAGAGTTGGGCGCCAGACTTGCTAAAGACAAAATCCAAAGATAAATAAAATTAAATGAATGTCACCTAGCTTGTATGGGAAGGCAAATAAATATGCAAGAAATCAACTCAACAAATTTATTCCAGACTGAATGGTAATTTGACTGGATAAATATATAAAAAAACAAATGTTAACAATGGTACTGGAAGAATATAGAAATTTTGAGAAGAAATTGAAAAATTACATGTGAAAAAAAAATAGTTTTGACTCTGATTAAATCTCTGAACATTTACAAAATCCTCTAGCTATTGGTAATACAGATATACCTGCGGAGGTCTTCAAGGGAGATGAAGGCTGGTTTATGCGAAGCTGGTCTCAGCGGTACGTCGAAGAAACTGATCTCAGCGGTGCGATGACGAATCTGGTCGTGGGTGGTTATATATTGATTTTTGCACCCCCTTGTTAGTGTGAGTTGGTTTGCTCTTCACGGACCTGGCTGAATTTGATGTGCTGTCTGACCTCCTAGGGTACCAGTCCTTCTGTCTCAATAGGTGGCTTCACTCCGTGGTATATATCATGCGAAGAAGATGATAGGAATCAAAATTTGTACAAAAAGGGGAGAACGAAGGATATCCTTTGAACCTCAAGTTTTATGATTCAAATTTCAATCCAGAGTCAAAAGATAGATGCAAATGATAGCATACAAAAAAATATCAGTCTATATAAAAGACTGGAAGGTTACAGTGAAAGAACCAAGATAATTGCAATCAAATCTGCTATTCTGGATTCAAATTTCCAAGTTAATTTCAATAATTTACAAAAATATTAACAATGAGCAAAATTTGAAACCAAACAAAACAAACCTCACCCAAAACGTTATGTTCAAATTCAGTAAAATTTTGAAACAAGTAAGTTTTGATAAGGTGATTCTATGTACCAGAGGGGTGGAAAAAATTAATGAGGAAAGGTATTTCAAGAGAAATATAAAAATTTTGTTGAAATTTTACCAGAGAAAAATTATAGTATTTTGAAGCAAAATACTATAAAATTGCCAGAGGAAAAATCTAATAGGTTCAAAGAAAAAATTCTCTAAAGGTTGCCAGATAAAAAATATAGTATTCTAAAGCAAGTACCATAGGAAAATATAGCGTTATAAACAAAATACTCTAGTAAGCTACAAGAAATCGGGGTTCATGAACCAAGATGATAGTAAGAGCAAAAGTATACTCTTCAGTTGAGATAAGAAGAGAGAGACACACGTCTTTCAGTGAGCACAACTCTCCTAGATGAAGATAAAGTTAAATAATTCTTTTTATTGTAGAATTTTCAAAGATAAATTGAAGAGGGAGACCTTACGTCTTTCAGTGGGCACAACTCTCTTAGATAAAGATAATTTTGAAATAGGGCGGCAATTCCCTTTTCAAATCGATAAGACAGGAAATTCTCAAAAATTTCAATGAATCTCCCTGCTCTTGGCGACAAGGTAATAACTGAAATGAATTGATTCTGCAACGATCAAATATCAAATAACCCCCACTGTGAATTGAATGAAGTAAATCGATTTAAGGAACTTATTAAACGGGAATAAAATTTTATGCCTGAGGCATATATTAAATCGAGTGTTCTGAGACTAGTTGAGCCAGAGGTACAACCCTCTCCAGAAGCAATTCTTTCTCAAGAGAAAACCAAAATAATCTCATAAACGTATAGTTATGAAATTAAATGAAAAATTGCTTACCAGAGAGCTGTCCTATAAGGTGAACTGCATAACCGTCCCAGAATAGTCGAATACACCCTTTGCAATCGGAATCCTTGGAATAATCCCCTGGTACGGTGAAGTAAGCACTAGTCTATCAATCATCTGGTACCTAAAAACGGAAAAGCGTAGAACTGATTTCCAAAAAAAATTTGTCCCAAATGGTCAGAACGGTTTCTACGTCAGACACAGACATGTGCACTTAATGCTTGACGAAATGGTCGAAATAGATTTTTTTGTGGTTTTTTCGTTACTCAAATCCTTAACACAAATCAACCCTGATAGAAATTAGCCAAAGGAAGTATCATATACGATATGTTGGATGTAAATAATATGTAGATTATTTAATCGGAAATTTACTGATAATCCAAAGGTGACAAGAATCTGACCCTATAGAATTTAAACGTAACCTTCGAAAATTACCATCCAAGAATTCGAAAATTACAAGCATAGAAAAAGCGGAAAATAATGTTGATCACTACAATATTGATTGCAAAATAAGGAAAATAATTATACTCCACCAATTTCAACAGTGATCGTTATTCTATTCACAAATCGTAATGTCTAAAATCAATTCACTCACCACACCTGCCTATCTTGAGGTTCAATCGGAGGAAGAGGACGATTATCCTTTCGGTTCGACGAAATCATAGTTCACCTGTTTTTCATTCTCGTTTTTTTTTCTATTTAAAAACACTTATAAAAAAAACAAATGCTCAACTTGCCACGAAAACAAACAAAAATGTCCTGGTCACGTATTCAAAGCCGATAATGAAGGGCGCATTTCACGACCTGAGTGACTACTGACCCGTACCACCGTAAAGATAACCGGAAACATTATGAGAAATTGGTTATGTATAAGGAAGTAACGGAAAATTCGTTACAGTGTGCCTATTATCAGTCAGGAAAAGCTTCATTATATAATCCACATTGAACCTCCGGACCACGTCACTAATTGTTGATTTTTATTTATCGTTTCCCAAATTACTCTCCATGATACGAGTATGAATAATCTCCGAATTATGAACTTTTAATTTCTGTATCTTGCTACTTCTGAAGACGTTATCAAAATTACATTACTATTTCATTGAAGAATAGTAAGCACTCGATGAATGAAATTTACAATGGCGCTCTCTATCCGAAAACGGCTGGACTAAGAATGTTTGGTGAAGATGGAACTATTTCTCGCTATGTGGTTGAATTTGGCTATTCGCCGCCCATTTCGTAGTTTGAGTTAATGTCCCAAACGGAATTGTCTGGAGATTCTATTTAAAAGTTGAACTATTTTCATGGGTCTTTCGTTTGAAATAAAAAGGAAGCATGTAATGGCGAATTTCCTTCACTTTCGACAAAAAAAAATCTCGATTTTAGAAAAGAATTCGATCTCATTATTTTCAATCAATACTCTAATTCTTTCTGAGTTCACCTATTGAATTTGAGTTCTCAAAGTATAACCGTTTTTCGATGCAACTTGAAATAAAAATACACTACATTGAACGCCCACTTTGCCACAAAGAATAATTGATTTTAAATCACAACACACACGATTAGATTTCCATCGAATTTATATTTGAATTCAATTCCTTCAGGTGAATATACAATAAACTGAATAATACAATGACACACAGTTATATATTACTGAGATCATTATCGATAACTACATCTATCGAGATATGTTTCGATAGTAGCCTCCAAAAACATGAAATATATCCTCCTTTATAATGATTACTAATGGGTTATTTCAAGTTTCATAGAAGTGGGTCAAATTTAACTTGCAAGATTTGATTACAGACATCAGGACAGGTGGAACTAAATAAAATCTTGTGAAAAATAGCTTCATTTCTCAATAAACAAGATTTGAAGATTGCATATAAAGCAAATAATGCGTTGAGAAGATTCATCAAAGATAATAAAGACATAATTTTGAAATTCGAAAAATCGGGAGTATATAGATTGCATTGTGGAAGTTGTCCTGAGGTATATATTGGCAAAACTGGTGGAACATTCAAAGATAGGATCCATGAACATCATATCAGTTATGTAAAAAAGGAAACAAATACAACATATTCCAACCTTTCAGAAGGAAATCATTGTTTGAATGATGATTTTGAAGTTTTACATGTATAAAATAAAGGTATAAAACAGAATCAGTTGGAAACATTGAAAATGAATAGGTTGAAAATACTTAACAAACAATTCGATTTGATTAATTTACCACGTTTGAATTTGCTTTCCTAAGGTATAGATTAATGTAGAACTTGGAATAAACCATTCATAATCATTATAATTGAGGATATATTTTATGTTTCAGGAGATTAGTGTCGGTACTTATATTTCGATAGCTGTAATTACAGATTTGTCATTGTAACATTTGGTTTATTGTAAAGATACTGTGTTAGCGAAACATGTTGTGAATTTAAATAAAAATTCTGTGGAAATCTAATCATTTGTGCTGCGATTTAAAATTAGTATAGATTTTCATCAAGTAACGGCTGAGTCAATCGAAATAAATAAATAAATATGTGATTGTTAGAATTATCGATGTCTGATTTCTTTTCACAAAATTTCATCCCATCGTTTATGTGGGATCGACGCCGCTGATCTCGGTGACGGAATCTTCCAGTATACTGTAAATTTACAATGTGAGGCCATTTTACGGCTTTAGTTAGGTACGAAGGGTAGAGAATGAAAATGGACGAACTCCATATATCAAATATAGCTCAGGGCAATCAATATATTTATATATTTATATTCGGAGAGAATGCCTGTATGGGAAATTTCGCTTCGAGATATCTGTTTAAATAACAAAGTCTGAATTCGAATACATAAATATTGTCTTTTCACAGATTCCAGGAGATGATAAGTGTATTGACTGGTAAACATTCCATTGCTTCAGCAAAATCAGCTAGTGCGTTTGTGTACTATTCAAAATAATTGCGGTTTTGTGAAAATCTCGTTTTGGAAATGATTCTCCGAGAAATTATTTCGGGAGAAAACTCCTTCAAAAAATTCTGAGAATTCGGGTGCAACCCTATGATAATCATTTTGTTAATTTGATTTTGCACCCAAATCAGAATGTCGGTTACTCAATCTAGTGAAACAATGTTCAATATGTTCAAAATACTATTTTCTTCAATACTCTTCATGATAATATTGAACAGTCGGAAGTCTCACTATATGATTTTTTTAAATTAATTTGAAAACTGTTTCTCTCCTAATACTTGAGTCAACATATCTGCGATATATCCTTTCGTGGGGATGTATTAAATTTTTACATTTTGTCCAATTATCCTCTTCCTCACATAAAGAAAATGTACATCAACGTGTTTGCTTCGTTAATGAAGAATGTAATTTGAGGAAATATTTATAATGAATTTTTGTGAAGAAGTCCCTTGTTCTTAATATTACACTTCGCATGTTTGGCTCTCTTGTTTAATATATACGCTTTGTCAGGCATGCAGCCACTCCTATTGAGCTAGATGAATAGTTATGAAGTGTTTCTTTTTGTCACTAGGTACCCCCAGTTAAAAGTTACTTTTTCTTGCGTACCTACAAGTGATGAAGCTTGATGGTGTTTTCATTTGTGTTGGGTCTTCGGATCTCTGACTGGCGACTACTCCCTTGTTTCTAATATTACACGTCACATGTTTGGCTTTACATATTTATACAGGGTGTCCCGAAACTATGGTGCCAAATTGAAATGAAAGTTTCCCCTCGAAAAAAAAATAGGACTTTTCTAATATATTCTTTCTCAAATGTCGTTCGTTGCAGACATACAGGGTGTTAAATATGAAAAATTGGAAATATTTTTTATTCATAACTTCCACAGTTTTTCAATTACATTTCGATGAATGTTTTTGTTCAGAAAATTTTGTTATCAGAAACAAACATTTGCAATCAATTTCCATTGTTAATGGAAGGTTGCATAGATTTTTATGTGGATATCATTCAATATTCTCCGTGGTATTTGCCAGAAAAGTGATTGTTTTTCGCTTGTGGTCTGCCACTTGTTTCAATTTATATTGAATTTTTGTGAAGAGACTCTAAAGTCCCTTTTTTCCATTATTATACTTCACGTGTTTGGCTCTATATTCACAGATATACATACAAGGTGTCCCGAAACTATGGTGCCAAATTGGAATGGAAGATTCCCCTTGGAAAATGAATAGGACTTTTCCAATATCTTTTTTTTTCAAATGTCGTTCGTTGCACAGATACAATTTGTTGAATATGAAAAATTAAAAGTATTTTTTATTCATAAGTTTTGAAAAAGTTTCAATAACATTTGAAGATATGTTTTTCACCAGTGGCGTACAAGAAGGGTGTCATGGTCCCTTTTCTCCCTTATATTTTACGCCACTGTGAAATCTGAAAACTTTACAGATTTTGCATTTCTCATTCAATTTTGAGTAAAAATGTATGGCTGTTTGAATCCAGAATTGCGCTCTTATGAATACAAACATACTAGTAATGAAATTTTTTTTCGGCTGAAGTGAATTTTACAATCCAAATAACTGGTTCGTATTGTAACTGGATATTGAAAATGGAAACATTCTCAATTGAATATTCTCAATAGATATTCTTTAAAAAAAATAAATGACACTTTCACATTCATTTTTTCACAAAGCTGCTTTCTATTGTTAGTGTATTCCATTTGAATTTGCTGGTATTCCTGAGATCAAAATTCAGGTCTCTTAAGGCGTCTTTGACAATATTCCCAATGTGCATTTCGAATTTTAGGGACGAATTGAATATAACCCCTGGGTCCTTAATATGATCGATTCTCTCCAGTTTGGTTGCTCCTATTGAATATGGAAAAACAAAAGGTTTTTTCGTGTGGAAGTTGCAACTCTGTATTTTCGTTCATTTAACTGCAAATCATTTACAGAACCGAATCCTGAAATGCAATTGAGAAGGTCAACAATTAGTGGACCCAGTGTTGATCCTTGAGAAACTCCTGATGTTACCATAGATATTTCGAAATCTGTATTATTATACTGCCCATATTGCACCCTATTTCGTAGGTATGACTTCATCAAATCTATCATATTAATATCTAGTGAGAAACTCTTCACTTTGTTAACGGGTATTGTGTGATTAACTTCATCAAAAGCCTTCGGTAGATAAGTATACAGGGTGTCCCAATCTCGATGGTCTATCATACGTTTCTGGAGAACGAAACACAGGATTATTTTGGAAATTTGGTTTCTTGGGTAATTAGTTTTGCTCTATCGATCTAAAATATTTTCAGTGCTGTGGCATTGCAGCTTATTTTGGAAAGTTGCAACAACTTTGATATTTTATATGAGACACTCTGTATATTATTGCATTTATCGCTTTGATATTGCTTTGCGATAATTTATGTATGATATTTCCCTATACCTAACTCAAACGGTTTTCGAGAAATCCATTGATTTCCTTATTTTCTATGCAAAACATAGCTTCAATTAAATGTTTATTACTGCGTATTTGGACTCGTACAAAGCTGAAATTTAGGGCGTAGTTATGTCTGAGAAAATTCGTTCTCCATTATAGATAGATAGATAGATACAATCAAAAACTTTTTAACAAAAAATTAAACCGACGAAAAAATCAACTGAAAAGCAAAAAGTAAAATAAATAGTCTTAGTCTCAATGATAATTGAGCTCCTGAACTAATGTGAGTAACTAATTTTGATTCGGTGCCAAACAAACAATTATCGAAGATCAGTATATTACTTTGAAGAAGTTATCAAAACGCCGCTATGCATCTCCCTGCCATCATTTTGCGCTTCACCTAATTCAATTGTTATTTACTTACATTAGTTTAGGAGCTCAATTATCATTGAGACTAAAACCGTTTATTTTATTTTTTGCTTTTCAGTAGATTTTTTCGTCGCTTTAATTTTTTGTTAATAAGTGTTATTTTCCAATTTTTTGTGGCTGAAGTTTACTAATTACTACATACTTAATTTTTGATTACTTCCAAAATACTTACTTACCTAGTTTACTTCAACTATTAACTGTTGAATGATATGATTATCTACTTTAACTACTTATTGTTATATAATATAAATTATTTTTGAATGTTCTGGTTAGTTGATTCAACCATCACTTTGTATATAATTCCATCGTTTCATAGAATGTAATCATTTTGACGGATGTAGGAGGATCTGTCAATGTCAACTACATATGTGTGCCAATGTTCACAAGTGAAAAATCAATCATCCCCTATTTTTCCACCCATTGGGGTGGATTATTCCATTCCAAATAGGAATTTGATCAACTGTGAGGTATACCCTATCTTATGAAGAAAAAATCATTCAAATCGGAAAACCCACTACAAAGTTATGCCTGATAGAATCGGTTAATGGATCAAAATTCAGAGGGTGAACGATCAATATCCTCCATTTTGCTACCCTTAGGGATGGATTTTTTTGTTCAAATTCGAATGGGACCAACTTCGAAGTACAAATATCCAATGAAAAAAGAGTCATCGAAATCGGACTCTTCTGTGAAAAGTTATGCGTGATCATACATAAAAAAAAAATATACGCGTCGAATAGAGAACCTACTCCTTTTTGGTTTCGTCGGTTAAAAAAGGTGAAAAGTACATTTTTTTGAATGGAACACCCTGTACATTATCAAATATCCTGAAAGAAATTCCTTTCAAATTATGTATCATGTTCCTATACCTAAATAGTCTGGTTTCCGAAATAAAAGCAAGTTTCTATAAAAATCGGATTATTTTGCCATATTTTGTATTGAATGTCATGGAATACGTCATTATGACAATTCGACAATTAGTGCATCAATAATAAAACGTTTGCCCGTTAATTACCAACTATCTGATCAGAAAATAATTGAAATTCATGGTCAATGTGATCAAATTATAGCGATAATATCTTGAAAATATTTTCACGGTTGCAATGTTGCCACATGTACCTGTAACTAATATCAACTTTCAGTAACAGTAGATACGAAGATACTC
Source organism: Gonioctena quinquepunctata (assembly GCA_018342105.1). NCBI lineage: Eukaryota > Metazoa > Arthropoda > Insecta > Coleoptera > Chrysomelidae > Gonioctena > Gonioctena quinquepunctata. The sequence continues at coordinate 67,639 of JAFIRS010003099.1, read as the reverse complement.
AGTTTCCATTACATAGAAATATCTTGAATGAAGTCTCAAAGTGCAGCAGAACCCGCAGTTTTCTTTATCAGAAAAAACCTTGAGACCTGAGGTTTCATCGCATTTTTCTCTAACTCTCAGTTGTGATTCAGTTTTGGCATAGAATAATCAGAAAAATATCTCAGATTAGGGAGGAGAATCTGAAATGATATATACAGAATGTTTGAAGGGTGTAGACGATGTGGTAACTTGATTACTCTTGTTTCGGACGTCCATCGTCTTAATGGATTTAAAAGGTTTTCACGACGTTTCGAATGCTTGTATCTGCAATCGTCTTCAGGTGAATACTGACAAGTTTAAATGCTACTTACCAATTTATATGTCTGCCGGCGCAATGATGCGTGTAATTCCGCCATGTGCAGTGGTGCGTGTAATTTCGTGCGTTGTGGTGGTGCGTTCCAGGTTCCGGTGAAGGTATTCCTGGGATTTCAAAGTCTGTAATGAACGATTATTGAGGGAAGGGTTGAAATCATCTCCTACTCATCCATAAATGATGCAAAATCAGATATTAAGTTATTTGAATTTGAAATAAGCAGCCTCAAGGTCGACATCAGTCTCACTCTGATAATGATAAAATGGGCGGTTTAAGCTAATTCCATTGAAATGAATAATTTCGTGAATTGGGGCCGCTCGTTACATTCGGTAGACAAAATATTGTAACTCATTTTATGTGTGTCTTATTAGCCGTATGAAACACGAAAGAAGCAACACGAGAGCGTAAATCGAATGATTTTCTTGAGTGTTTTATAAGCTAAAATGACATGGAATGTAATACAACATTTTATCCACATCATAAGAGAGATATTGTTTTATTGATCCCATAAGACGTTCGTGAACACAAGGATGAGTTCATAATATGCCAGCTGGGGATAATAGTTATTTAATCAACGAGTGTATTAATGGTGGCGATTATTGATCAAGATATTTTAACGCGAGAGCGAAGCAAGCGCGTTAATGTTCGAGATCATTAATCGTCATTTTGATATGAGAGTTGATTACAAAAAATTTCCGTCGACCTAGTTCCTGGGGTCGACGTGAAATTTTCGATATCTATTTGCTTCAACTAGGAGAAAACTTTATAAAACGTGTTCAACAGTGTTTAGCTCCATGATTTCCTGGGTTATAATGAGGGCCGTAGATAGCGTAAAGCTTATTTTCTTTTCTCAATTATACCGAAATATTGGATGCCTGTTTTTGTTGACATCAGTGAAAGAGAAATACCAGTAAATTGAACCGAAAAGCTCCCAGTGCGCCCAATACAATTAACGCCCTTGTCTCTTTCAGAGTGGATCCGATAGATGAAAATAATTCCATTGTTATGATAGCGTGCCTTCGATGGAAGAACGAGAATATTTCCTGGGTGCTCCATGAAAAGCTTCCATCACAGCGTCATTTAAAATTTGATTATATTACAGAGCGGAAATTTGGCCGAAAAAATAACAGGGAATTGTTAAAATAAATTCGGGTGATAGTATCACTGTGAACAAAATGAATGAAATTCCTGTTATGGGAAGACACGAATAATGTACTAATTATCTGTGATAATTTCATTTCCGTAAATATTTATTTTGATTATGGGGTTGATGTTTCGATCATCACACTTCTATCGCGTTCACACGCAAAAAGAGAGATAACAATATTCAACATCTTGCTTCGCCAAAGGCCGGGCTCTCTGCTTTTACTTCATTACCACGGTTATATTAGCTCACTTTCGTGGCTGTTTGTTCGGTACAAATTCTGCAATCGATTGAAAACTAACTTTTCGATGAGCTGGTGACTTGAAACAATGCAAATATAACTCTCATAATTTTCGGTCTGGTTGATTATTTGTGTCTAAAACTTTTACGGAGAAAAAAGTAAGGTGAGGATGAAACAACCTCTCTATAGCACCAAGAGAATGATCGATGAGTCAATGTGCACTGAATCCCACTGCCTTTCAAATAGTTACTCGGTATAACAACAAAATCTGTTGCAAACAAATCAATCAATATCCTACTGAAAATTATCAAGTAATCTCAGAAAACATAAAATAGTATGACACATCGTATCAAACTGAAAACAAACGAGTTGAAGGGATCATTCTATACCTTTTACTGCGTTCATATCAACTATCTTTCGTTATCTTTAATAATAATAGTTTTTTTTTTTATGTTCTGGTTCCCACGAAAAGGGATATCCTGTAATGTTCAGAGAACATCGTGGGAACCAAGGGAAAGAAGGTAGGAGTTGGTGTTCTTCTTAAATTTCTGGAGGTTGTATGCCTCGGGGAACACCTCCCTAGGCAATGAGTTCCAAAGCCTCGCTGTTCGTTGGATGAACGAGTCTTTGGAAAGTGATGTTCTGCAGGTCTCCAAAGTGACCACCAAGGGGTGTGATGACTGAACTTGACGGGTTAGTCTCGAAGAGACTGTCAAAGAGGAACGATTGTTGATATTTCAGAAGAGCATCGCCCATGAAAATATCTATAAAATAGAGACAAATCGCCAACTTTTCTACGGTGTTCCAGACAAATGAGCGAGTTTGTAAGCGAGGCATCACCGACGAGACGAATTGCCCTTCTTTGGACAGAATCCAATAGCCTCAGGATATGTTTAGGTGCCGCGCTCCAAATATGGGAACAGTATTCCAGGACAGGTCGGATCTGTGCCTTATAGATCATAAGCAGCTGAGTGGGGGTGAAATAGCTCTTGGCACGAAACAAAAAACCAAGTTTTTGGGATGCACTTTTGGCAATGGACCTCACGTGATTTTCCCAGGAAAGGTTATTGCTGATAGTAATACCAAGCATCGATATGGATGACTTCAGTGGTATGGTTACTCCTAACAAAGTTATGTTAGGCACAGTGAGATCGGCTTTTCTAGAGGAAAGACATGCTTGTGTTTTGTTTGCATTGAATTCTACCAAGTTATTAGATCCCCACTCGAGAATTGTTGCTAACTCCATATTTATATTATTAACATTTCTTCCTCGTTCATTTCTGATTTCACGGGCTGATATAGGGGCCCTGGAAGAGAAAGAGGTATGGAGGGTACTATCATCGGCAAAGCTGTGTACTAGACATGAAGTTGCTTCCAACAGGTCGTTGATGTGAAGTAGAAATAGTGTTGGTGCGAGAATAGATCCTTGCGGAACACCAGCATTTATGAGTAGAGTGTCAGATGAAACTCCATCGACCACTACATGGAGAGACCTGTTTGAGAGAAAACTAGCAAGCAGAGAACACAGCTGAGGGGGCAAGCCATAAGACGGAAGCTTGGCGAGGAGTCCCTGGTGCCAAACTCGATCGAACGCCTTGGAGATATCTAATGCCACAGCTAAAGTTCCTCCATACTTTTCAATAGATAGCTGCCATATATGTGAGACGTAAGCGAGCAGGTCACCAGTTGATCTCTGATGGCGGAAGCCATATTGCCTATCGTTGACAATTCCTGAGTCTTCCAGATATTTCATGAGCTCGATGTTGATGGCTTTTTCCATGACCTTTGAAATAATAGATAGCAGTGTGATAGGTCTGTAGTTGCTAGGTAGGGCGTTTTTGCCTCTTTCAGGGACTGGCTGTACTCTTGCAATCCTCCAATTGGACGGAAATACCCCCAAATTGTAAGAGTGGTTGAACAACTTGCAAAGAACAGGTGTTAGTTCGGGGGCACATTTCTTGAGAACAATCGGCGGGATTCCGTCAGATCCACAGGCTTTGTTGGTGTTGAGACCCAGCAAAATCTTTCTGATAGTACGTTGGCGAAAGGTGATCTTGGGCATGTGACTGTCAATAGGTGTAATGTTCGGGGGTTGTTTTCCCGATGAATCCAGAGTGGAATTTCCAGTAAATAGGTGCGCAAGGATATTGGCTTTTTCCTGGGCAGTCGTTGCTAGTGTTCCATCTTCTTTGGTTAGAGGAGGAAATGAGCTGGAAGTGAAGTTTCTCTCCACAGCTTTGGCGAAAGACCAAAATGAACGGGATCCGTTAGGACATTCAGCAAGTTTTGATCTTATTTCAGCATTGTGGGCATCTTTTGAGCATTCTATTGTTTTTTTGCATATGTCTCTAGCCTCGACATATGCTGCTCTGGTCTCAGGGCCCGGATTTTTCAGCCATCGATGGTATGCTGCCTGTTTGGAAGCCACAGCTCTAGAGCAGTTTCTGTTAAACCAGGTCTTATCGGATGATGTTCTTCTTTCGGTTTTCGGTATGTAAGTTTGCATCCCCAACATGATGATTTCAGAAATTGCCTCAGCACATCGTGTTGGATCTACTGAAGAGAAACAAACTCTCTTCCATGGAAACGCTGAGAAAAACATACGAAGACCTTCCTAGTCGGCCGAATTGTAATGCCACATGAGACGGGGTGGTATTGTGCAGCTCGATGGTAAATGGAAAGAGCATGTTGTGGAGATGAGGGTGTGATCAGAGTTTCCAAGTGGGGCACAAACTTCTATTCTATACGGGTCAGGATTGGTGGTGAGGAAAAGATCTAGTGTGTTGGCAGACTGGTTGTTGACATCAGGGATGCGGGTTGGTAGTTCGACCAGTTGTTCTAGACCATGAGTGATGGCAAAGGCCTCGGCTTGACGATCCGCATCATCTGTTTTGTTAGAGAATTTGAGCCAGGCAGCGTTATGTACATTAAAGTCTCCCATGATTATGGTTTCAGCTGTTGGATGGTTCTCCTGATTGTAGTCCAGTTTGAGTGATAAAAACTCAAAGAGGTCGTTATATGAAGGTTCATCAGGTGATAGGTAAGGCAGCAGAGGAACTTAGTCAGTTTGGTATCAGATAGCTTGAACCACATCACATCAAAGTCTTTCGGTTCCAAACTCTCTTCACGCTGGCATGGAAGGTTAGCCTTAGCGTAAAGGCAGGCTTTGAACCTGAATCTAGAATGGAGTTCGTAACCAGGACAAAGCATATGGACCTTGTTGGTGGACGAATTCACTTGTGTTTCTGTTAGAGCCAGAATATCCGGTTTTTTCGTCTGTAGGTGATGGTGGACGTCATTAATGTTCTTGTTGAGTCCGCGGATGTTGCAAAAATTAATCTTTAATGTTGAGTCCCCTCGAGTACCTCTCGCCCGGAAATCCGAATGGAGAGGTATTTTGCTTCCGGAGTGTTTTACTCTAGGAGACTTCATCATTATACTAAAGAACAAATTTAAAAAATTCCCAGCTTGAGACGCTGGAACTGGATGACAATGCAATATTATCTCGCTTTCTTGTCTGACTGTTTGTTAGTTTCCTTATAATAATATTAAAATAAAGGAGCAATCAATTTTCAAACTAACTTACCGATGAGCACAGTTCAGAACTGAAAGACAATTTTTCATTAATTTGCTTCCTTGTCTGTTTGTTTGTTTGTCTGTAATAATAATAATAACTTTGCTACCCCAGGCCCAAACGGGTTGAAAAAACTCCCTGGTACCCATCACCACATAGCCAGAGTTTTCAAGTTGGGGTTATAAAAATTGGTATTTGAAATATTTGTTACAAATAAAAGGAACATGTATTTCAGAGTTTTCAGAAATTAAACCTTCAAAGGGGTGAAATATAGGGGGAAAAGTTTCCGTTCGTTAATAAGTTAGGGTCATGAAAATTGGTATTCGAGGCCTGAATTAAAATAATACGAGTTTCAGTGTTTCAATATTTTCAGAAATTCTAAGGGGGTGACTCAATTTATGATGATAGTAAAAAAAAAATACAATATTCAACGCGGACGGAGTCGCTGGTACCAGCTAGTTATAGTATATAACAGGTAATAGTTGAAGTAAGGAGAGTAAGTATTCAAGAGGTAAACCAAATCAAGTAGGTAGCAATTAGTAGATTTTAGTTACAAAAAATTAAAAAATTAAACTTTTTTACAAAAAATTTGTAACTAATTTCGAGTCGGTGCCAAACAAATAATCAACAAAGATAATTGAATTATTTCAAAGAAATGATCAAAACTAAATAAATAATAATGCAACGTGAAATCTCCAGCGATAAACAATAAAATTCCAAAAATAAGCTCTCCGCACGACCACTCGGAACGACGACCGCCTGTATGCCTGTTTGGATAGCTGTTTCGCAGAGAACGCTCGGCAATGTCCGGCCAAAAGATGCGCCGCCGCCGCGCACCGCGCTGCCATCACTCCACGCTTAACGTAATAAATTTGCTTGTTTGTTTGGCACCGACTTATTTACTTATATCAGTTTGGGAGCTTAATTATTAGGACTAAAAAATTTATTTTTATTATTTGTCTTTCAACTTTTTTCAGTATCGAACCACATTTTTTTGCTGACAATCTATTTTATTTTCCAAAAGTATTCCTTCCTATCGGATAATTATTATACCATGATGACTCAGATTTATTATAGTAATGATTGGGAGAGAGACAAAATCGGCCAGTAGTTATACTCGCGTTTTTATTCCGTTGCTCTACAAGTTTGTGGTAAACTTCAACCAGGCATCTGTGCTGATTTCCTAAGGATTGGATCGGCCGTGTTGTTGTTGAGTTGCATATTGTCCATAAACGGTTGTGTATTGTTTCATTTTAACGTGTCTGAAGTGTTTATATACAAAATCTGTTGCAAATAAATCAATAAATATCCTACTAAATATTATCAAGTAATCTTAGAAAACATAAAATAGTATGACACAGCCAGAACCATTAAACATGTTCACAACCATATTGAAACACCCCTACAATATATAATCAACCTCTGCTTCGAAACATCCATAATATCACTACAATGGGAAGAATCTGTCGTAACCCCTATCTTTAAAACAGGAGACTCCACTCTTATGAATAACTATAGACCCATTTCTGTCATCAATAATTTTGCCAAAATATTTGAACATGCTTTGAAAACAGACTGCTTGATTTTTGAAACATACACAAAATTATAACAGACAGACAGTACGGTTTCATTAAACAATCTAGTACTGAAAACGCCATAGCTGATTTTCTCGAAAAAACAGTGCGAGCTTTAGATGAATCATCAAAATGTCTGGCTATTTTCCTTGACCTTGCAAAGGCCTTTGACACGGTCTCACATGATATCCTTATAAAAAAATTAGAAAACTACGGTATTCGAGGTATCGCATTGGACCTGATGTTGAACTTTTTGAAATATAGATCACAAAAAGTGAAGATTGGAAGCGAAGTGAGCTCAGAATTGACTGTCAAAATGGGTGTACCACAAGGGACTATCCTGGGGCCACTTCTTTTCTTGGTTTATTTGAATAATGTAGTTCAAATACGAGATTTATCATCCAACATAATATGCTATGCAGATGACACAGTCTTGATACTCACAGGTACAAGCTGGGAAGAAATAAAGTCAACCGCAGAAGCAGATCTAAGAAAATCACAAATTTGGCTGGACCATAACCTACTTACCCTTAACGTCATCAAAACTAAATTCATACCTTTTACACCTACAGTCAATACGCAACCCCCTAAAGATTATTTCATAAACCTTTTATGTACTTGCCCAGAAATAGATCAAGTATCATCTATAAAATACCTAGGAGTGACTCTATATCAGCACATTTGCTGGACCGAGCACATCTCGAATGTCAATGAACGACTGAGAGCATTACTGCACAGATTTTATCACGCAAAAACCTACTAATGCTTTATACTTCCCTAGTAGAATCCATTCTAAGATACAGTATTATAATATGGGGAGGAGCTTTCGTGAACAATTTACGTCCTCTACATATCATACAAAATTCCATCATAAAAATAATATTCAGGAAAAAGAAACAGTATTCCACTAAATTACTATATGAAGAAACAAAAATCCTTCCAATCAGCCTTTTATATGCTCATCAATGTATAATTCGAGTATACACAACTGAAAACTCACTTCGAAGCAGATCTGTCCAACCAACTAGACAAACTAGAAATGAAGAATAAGCAATACATACTTTTAAAAAAGCTATAACCCAGAGAACGTTTATATTTTTCGGTCCAAAATTTTACAATTTGATACCGGTACATTTAAAAAAAATTGACAAACTAAGTAAGTTTAAAACTGAAATAAAAAACTATATCCGGAGAAACACGGAAACTTTCTATAAAATACAACGATAGTTATTACAAAAAAAAAAAGCTCATCCCACCATTTTGCTGCTATCCCTGCCCTCTACCAATCGTCGAATATTATCAAAAGTTTGGTTGAAATCAATGTGCACATATGAAATACACATGTGTGTGAAGTAATGTTTTACACTAGTGACAGTTACCTCTTCTACTTTTTTCTTGTAAATTTTTGCCCGCCTAAATTTTTAGCATAGTTTATGTACAGTACTAATAGTTTTTAGAGAAGCCTTGGATACAACACACACGCAGGTAATTATGCCTAGGTATGTTGTACTCAGAGAGCAAATCTAACCCTATATTTGTAAAAAAAATGAAAATATTTTTGTACATGCAATACTTTGAATAAAACTTCAAAACATCGTATCAAACTGAAAACAAGCGAGTTGGAGGTATCATTTTATACCTTTTACTGCGTTCATATCAACTATCTTTCGTTGTCCGCGTTCGTTCGTTTGCGGAAAAATTTCTGGGATTGTGATGCTCGGTACCCGTGGGGTTCACCCTACGCTTCATTCGATGACATCTGGAACATCCTCGAATATTCGCAGTATGCACCCCACTGCAATTTGCGAATCTTGCCTTTTCATTTCTAGGTTTTTGACAATCCTCAGTGATATGACTTTCCCTCATTTGATGGAGGCGGGGACGGCACAGCAGTTCGGCTGACAGTGGCCGAACTTCATACTCTGAACCACAGAAGCCCTGGGATTCTGCAGCTCAGCTGTCACATGGACATTGGGCATGTCTTTGAATAATGTATCTCGGCTCTTTGCCAATGATAACGAGTATTAGGAGCAGAACCTGTTTCTCCTCATTTGATTTGGAGTCGAGCCACTGACTCCGGGGCAAACCCCCTCTCAGTCTGCTCGGTTTCAATATAATCACATGTTTGGAACTATTGGACGCCTCTGAATATGACTTTTAGCTTTTTATCTTCAGGAAGACTATAAGTATGATATGGGATTTGTTGATCCATTGAAATACTAGAAATTTTGCGGTAGTCATCCAATGCCGTCAAAGAAATTCTTTGCCAGCTTATCGAATTCAATGTTGTTTAATTTGAATAACGAATTCACTGTGACCCACTGACTTTCATCCCTACCATTGATAGGATGTAAATTTTGTTTTTGTATCGTGCGTGGAGTCATTTCCGTTGGTAGTTGTTCCGTCATGTTGGTTGATTCCATGTTGACGTCATCTGTCGGTGAAATTTCGACACAATTTTTATTCAGAAACGTTACAGAGGAGCTATTTTGATCCCCTGTACAATTTTGAATTGTGTCGTTTTTGTTTTCTGTGCCAGTATTCGAAAGATGCCAAGGAGTCCGCCCCTGGATTCGAGAAATTATCGCGCTGGATGACGTTTATGTCACCCTCCGTCAAATTTGACAGTTGATCAAATCTGTTAGACATAGAAATGATTTTAGCATTTTTATAAGCTATTCTACAGCTTCTACGCATTAGTTGAGGGGTAGATTGCGGTTTTACAATACCTTTGGGTGATGGTAGTGGTGGATAAGGGTTTGGTTTTTGCCTTTTCATGGCAGGCACATTGTCGTATGTTCCAACGTCGTTTTTAACTTCAATCAACGAACTGATAATTGGTATTCTCAAAACATCTTCGCCAATTGAGACCAGCAGAGTATCAAGTACTTCTAGTAGATCAGACATCGGAAAAGGGAGAGAGCCGATCCCTAGAAGCACCGATTATCTAGATGGGGATTTGTTCCAAAGGTATTGTAAGCTTTATCTATACACCACTTGAAGATCAGAAGGCGAACAATCTTACAAGAGGGTTAACCAGGAAACAATCCCTTAAACTTAGTTCGAATTTGGGTCTCGGATTCATTCCATCTGAGTGTTGAAAAAGCAATTTCCATAGGTGTGTAACATACTGTATACTATTTATATTTTCTATCAAGTATTTGAGGAGTATCACATGGTTATTGATTTTGTTATGAATTATTTTGAAGTAAAAATTATTTTTTATAATTTGACAACGTTTTATTTTTACAACTACGATAACAGTTGTGTTATTGGAATGTCAACAATTTTTTACCTAGATAATGAACTTACAACTAGTTAGAACTCGATAAATATTATTCCGAGAATGTTGGTGAATTGATGTTTTTGTTACATGATTCTTTTCATAATCAACAATGTGGGGAATCATTGCAGAGGGTTGATTGAAAATATGTCGAAACTTTCATTGAGTTCTATCAGTGGTATACGCGTGAAATTTCAATTTGTTCGATGGCATAAGGATAATCAATAATATTCTTCCAAAATACTAGTCATTCTAACATAATATTTTTAATCAAAACACCCAACGCATTTGCTTCCATCCCACTCCATTTAAAATCGTATTTCGTTCCAGGAAATTGTTGAAATAAATTAATGTGATAGCATCGATGTTAACGGTATGAATGGAATTCCTAATTTGGGGTAGATACGAATAAAGTTATAATTCTCTGCGATAACTGTATTTATTTCAGTTAATGTTTATTATGATTATGGGGTGGATTATTATTCTTATCATGACAATGTAATTATATTCATGGTATTCAGTACAAGAAGTGACCTTACATTCTTTCAGAACCTGCCACTCCCGGCTCGTAGGTCGTTGAGAATATATTGTTCAAAAATGTACATTCTCACATTATCTTGAGTTGAATTTACCTCGGAATGAAAAACGGTGTTTGTGTATGGTTGATGAAATTATATTAACCACATTCACAGTACACCATTTCAACGCTCCCACACACTGTAAATTGTAGATGATTCCAGCTCTTGATCTTTGAAGAACATTAATCTTGACACAGGGGTTTTGTAACTACATCTCCTAACTGATGATCACTATGAAGCTAGGCGACAGTTATAATCTTGGATTTACACAACCCTCTTCTGAAGTATAGTTCAATATCCGCATGTTTAGTTTTGGTATGTAAAAATTGTAAAATTGATTTCAACCGCTTTCTTAGTTGATTTTACAGAAGTTAATGAAAACTTTCACGACTTAAGATCTCGGGGGGCCTTATCTTTTATAGTGGGGTGATGTCTACATATATAATTATATGTCCAGACTAACTGTCCCACTGATTAGTCTAATCAACAAGTTCAAAAACGTGTTAAATAGATATAAAACTCCTAAAAATATGAGCGATAGCTCATTCGATTCGGAATGACGTCCAGAAAAATGTTCATTTAAGCGTTTATTAGCACGTAAAAAATTGCGATTGTTATTAACAAAATAAGATTAAAAAAAGAAGGTATTTCGTTTTTCGTTAATAATTTCTAAAATAATGATATTTAAGGAATTATGAAGAAAGGAAATCTATCTCTATTATTTAAGATTTTTTTTAACGCTGAAAATAGGGCTCCGCGAGGTCGTTACGGCATAGGCGCACCGTCATTTGTTAAGAAATTGTTTATAAACAGATTATTTTGGGATTTAAAAAAAAAAATTTTACCATCTTATTGCATAGGTAAAATTATGATTAAAAAAAAATTTCAAATATTTTTTTTTATTGTTTATAATCGTTTTTTTATATTTCAATTGTTTGAATAATTAGTTAAGAAATTATTTTATCTTAAAAATCATCATTGACCTTCTTCAATGAATCAACAGAGAAATATTTTTTTTTATAAATAATTTCATTGTTTATTAACTTAACAATTTGTCATAAACAAATCATATTAACCGTTATATTTTTTTTCGATTTTTTGAAATTTCATAGCTTATAACTTGTTAAATAATATAGATACAGCTACGGACTCAAGAACTTCTTTGTTGTATGATGAAATATCTTTCTAATAACGTATAAATTATAGCAATATAGATTTTTGTTTAATAGTCGAAGTTAAAAAGTTTTATAACGCTGAGTCGACCGTCGAAGACATAAAACAAGCTGGCGAGCGAATTATGCTAAAAATGTTTGGAGCCAATAACAAGTCAATTAATGAGTGTAGGATTGATCACTTTTTAGCTAATGTCGCCAAGTCTAAGTTGGTTAATTTGGCTACGTTACCTCCTACAGATTCTGCTACACATTTACATTCTTCAAGGGCTTATTATCAAGTACAAACATGGCTTGGTAACCCCTTGTATGCAGAAAATTGGGGATGGCAAAGGACCCAAACGATGTTTCTACCTATCAGAACAACCGCACCCTTGGCACCCGAAAAAGTGCTGAAATTAATCCATTGCAGTTGTACAGCTTCGAGTTGCTCGAAAAATTGCAGTTGTCGTAAAAATGGGATAAAATGCACAAGATCTTGTAAAGGGTGTAAAGGGGAAACTTGTAGTAATGCGTCCGACCTCATCGAAAACGTACAAAACAGCGAAGAAAATGAAGACGAAGAAGAAAAAGACGATGATAATATTGGATACAAACTGATTGGCGATTCTCAAAACCAAAAAAGTTTGCAGTATCGTCAGATCATGCGAGAAATCTACAGATCTGACGATTCTGATTCAGATGAAACTGATGACGAATCCAAAAAATCAAAAGATGATGATGGAACTGAGAAACGAGGAACCGAAACAAGAGAGAAGGAAGAAAACAGTGCAGTTCCAAACATTGATGCACCGAGCTGTTCAGGACTTCCACCCGTTAAAAAACGGAGAACTCGTAAAATTCAGAAACTACTGTATTGTTTATGAAAATATATTTTGAAATGTTCTTTAAACAAAATAATGTGTAATTAATAATTCCATTTATCCGTACGTTATAGTTGTTAAGTTTCTAACAATGAAAATAATAAAAATAAAATAATTTCGAAAATATACCTGAAAAAAATATAAAAATTAGAAAATAAATTCAATTATCATTTTAATAAATATTATTTCAGTAAATAAATAATTAAACTTTAGCAGAATATTAATAATTCTAGTGATAAATGAATGAAAATGATCAATAGCAGAATGTAAATTAGGTGAGTATAAATTTAAACTAGTATATTATTCAAACAAAAATCTATATTGCTATAATTCATACGTAATTAGAAAAATATTTTATCATAGAACGAAAAAGTTCTTGAGTGCGTAGCTGTATCTATATTATTTAACAAGTTATAAGCTATGAAATTTCGAAAAATATAAAAAAAATCTAAAATTTTTATAAACAAATGCTTATAAAAACTGATAAACAATGGTTACAGAATCGATTTTGGATTCATTTTAAAGATAAATAAATCTTCTATAAAAATGACTCATGTCCTTTACCGTATCTGTTAGAGTTCAAAAGTTATAACAATTTATAACTTGACAAATTATGGAACGGCTGTAATTTAATTATCATATAATATGTAACAATGCTGTAAAAAATACAAAAAAAAAATTTTCTATACTTTGTTATACATAGTTTTTTTTTGTTATTTTTGTAGTTTTCGAAAAAAAATATTACGGTTAAAATTTTTTTTTTAAATCATAATTTTACCTATGCAATAAGATGGTGAATTTTTTTTTTTTAATATCAAAATAGTCTGTTTATAAACAATTTCTTAACAAATGACGTAAAAATTTTTTTTCAATGTTAATTATTACCTAATTAGATCCAAAAACAGCAATAATAAGATTTTACTAAAAAAAAGTTTTTTCGATAACATTTTTCGGAAATTTCATTCTTTGTTAATTTAAAAAAATTATAATTAAAAAATAATAAACTTTAATAAATTTTGTTCATTCATTGTATTAGTACCTAAATTGAAAGAGCTCACGAAGCGAAAATTTTATAGACCAATTATTTAAACTTTTATGTCGTAATTTATAAAAACAGAGATTGGAAAAAAGTTAGTTGATCAACAATGGTGTAACTTTTTGAAAAAATCGACATAAATTTTTTTTTTCACCGAGGTTTTTTTCGTTCAAGTGTTTAGATTACACCATAATTTATTCAAATTTTTAAATTGTTATTTAATACTATAAAAAAATTATTTTAGGTGATATAACGGCTTTTTAGACGGTGCGCCTATGCCGTAACGACCTCGCGGAGCCCTATTTTCAGCGTTAAAAAATAAATAATAGAGATAGAGTTCCTTTTTTATTGGAAATTTCCTCCTCTTTCAGGATCTTTTTTCATAATTCCTTAAATATCATTATTTTAGAAATAATTAACGAAAAACGAAATACCTTCTTTTTTTAATCTTATTTTGTTAATAACACTCGCAATTTTTTACGTGCTAATAAACCTTCAAAAAACATTTTTCTAGACGTAATTCCGAATCGAATGAGCTATCGCTCATATTTTTAGGAGCTTTATATCTATTTAACACGTTTTTGAACTTGTTGATTAGACTAGATCGACTGATACACGATCAATGCCCAGACCAAACCGCTAGACCTAAGCGCTTAAATTTTGACAGCATATTTCTTTGATTTTCCATCCCTGGATGAAAAGGTGAAAGTACAGTTGGTATTGCAATTAGTATTAGGGCTCTTCTTCGCAAATAAAGGTAAATGTGTGTCAGGGTTTCTGAACATTCAACCCTAATGGGGGTTGAAAATCTGTATAGTTAATTTTGAAGTTAGGATCATGATATTTGGGAGTCTTTGCTACAAATAAAAAATACGCGTTTCGGTGTTTTTGTAAATTCAACTCCTAAAGGGGTGAAATGGGGGTTAAATTGAGATTGGAAGTTTGTATAGGAATTCCGTAAATTTTTAAAAAAAAACAAGTATTTCAGGTTTTCAGAATAAACCTACAAAGGGTGGGTAAATTTATATTAAAAATAAGTGAGATATGAATATAAGCGTTATAGAAATTCCCAAGGGGGAAGATTGCATGTCGTTTCCGATCGTTATTAAGTTAGGGTCATAAAAATTGGTATTCGAGGACTCAAATGAAGAAATACGAGTTTTAGAAATTCCCCAAGGGGGTGAATGAATTTGTAATAGTCGTCACAAAATATACAATATTCAACGTGGACGAAGTCGCTGGTACAGCTAGTTATAGTATATAACAGTTAATAGTTGAAGAGAGGAGAGTAAGTATTCAAAAGGTAATCCAAATCAAGTAGGTAGCAGTTAGTAGATTTAAGTCACAAAAAATTAAAAAATATTACTTTTTTCAAACGACGAGAGAAGAAACTGAAAAGTAGAAAATGAAGTGTCTCAATAATTAAGGTCCTGAACTTATGTAAGTAACTAATTTTGAGTCGGTGCCAAACAAATAATCAACAAAGATCATTGAATTATTTTAAAGAAATGATCAGAAAAAAATAAATAAAAATGCAACGTGAAATCTCCAGCGATAAACAATAAAATTCCAAAAATAAGCTCTCCGCGCGACCACTCGCAACGACGTCTGCCCTCAGGTGTATACCTGTTCAAATAGCTGTCTCGCAGAGAACGCTCGGCAATATCCGGCCAGAAGACGCGCCGCTGCCGCGCACCGCGCTGCCATCATTCCACGCTTAACGTATTTAATTTGTTTTTTTTGGCACCGACTCAGAATTAGTTGCTTACATCAGTTTGGGAGCTTAGTTATTAGGACTAAAAAATTTCATTTTATTATTTGCTTTTCAACTTTTTCCAGTATCGAACCACATTTTTTTGCTGACAATCTATTTAATTTTTCATAAGTATTCTTTCCTATCGGATAATTATCATACCATGATGACCCAGATTTATTTTAGTAAGGATTGGGAGAGAGAAAAAATCGGTCAGTAGTATATAGGTTTCTTTCTGTCACTAGGTACCGCCAGTTAAAAGTTCTCTTTGCCGGCGTACCTATAGGTGATATAGAATCGATGATGTTTTATTAATGTTGTGTCTCGCTTCAGCCAGGGCTCTTCTGACCCTTGGCTGGTTGACTGCTCCGTACTGATGAGGGCCAAAAAAGCCTGAAACCGGTATGCGGATTGTTAGGCGAACACGACATGAATTGAACATAATCGAGCTTATCAGAAAGAAACATTTGCATTCAATGTCCATCTATATGGAGGTATGCATGGATTTTCAGGTGAATATCATTCAACGTTCTGCGTGGTATTAGCTAGGAAAATAGTTGTTTTTCACCTGTGATCTACCATTCTTGGTTCAATTTATTGAATCACTTTGTGAAGAAGACCAAAACTGAAATTTTCTATTTTATTCCACTTCACACATGGCGTTTATTTATTTTTCATTTTTCATGATTTGCTAGTCGAGCATATTGCCACTCCTACTGAGAAGGAATCTTTCATATAGAAACCTATCGAGGTGGGAGACTTTCGGAGTGTTTCTTTCTGTCACTAGGTACCGCCAGTTAAAAGTTCTCTTTGCCGGCGTACCTATAGGTGATATAGAATCGATGATGTTTTATTAATGTTGTGTCTCGCTTCAGCCAGGGCTCTTCTGACCCTTGGCTGGTTGACTGCTCCGTACTGATGAGGGCCAAAAAAGCCTGAAACCGGTATGCGGATTGTTAGGCGAACACGACATGAATTGAACATAATCGAGCTTATCAGAATGAAACATTTGCATTCAATGTCCATCTATATGGAGGTATGCATGGATTTTCAGGTGAATATCATTCAACGTTCTGCGTGGTATTAGCTAGGAAAATAGTTGTTTTTCATCTGTGATCTACCATTCTTGGTTCAATTTATTGAATCACTTTGTGAAGAAGACCAAAACTGAAATTTTCTATGTTATAGGTATGTACTCGCGTTTTCATTCCGTTGCTCTTTGAGCTTGTGGTAAACTTCAACCAGGCATCTGTGCTGATTTCCTAAGGTTTGGATCAGCCGTTTTGTTGTTGAGTTGCATATTGTCCATACACGGTTGTGTGTTGTTTCATTCCAACGTGTCTGTATTTGTTTATATACAATTTTAAATTTTGTAATGTGTTTTTATCGGCCAGAGTTTGTATCGACTACTCAACAGTTTTAAGGTTGAATCCATGAGCAGCAGAAACTTAGTGTTAATACTTTGAAAAAGGAATGGAATGATTCCGAAACGTCAGCGATAAAAAAATAGTTTCACTCCCTGGTCCAAATTCCTGTTAAATCCAACTAAACTCCAATGATGCAATGTACAGAAATTTCTGGGGTATTATCATCACAAGCATCAATAGTTATATTGCATTCTGTAATATCCAAAGCAGCTGCACTAACTTTTTGTTTCTCTGGAAGAAAAATTTTTCTCTTTGAAGTTGTAGCTTTTCTAGCAGTTTCGATCTCATTATCAGAAAAATGATTTTATCCTCGATTGAATTCTCCAAAATACTTTTTTTGCACCATCTATGCGGTTGTGTTCCAAATTGTGTTGAAAAATAATCTTCTTAATCTTCACGATCACATTTCCGCATGTTCAAAGCCCAGTCTTCCATAATTTTTGCCTTGTCGGTGGTGAGAGTATCCCACTGTAGTCCATACTCCCTTGAATCACACGAGGTGAACTGACGCCATATACGGGGTGTTAGTGAATAAGTGCGCAAACTTCAGGGGATGATTATGCATTAAAAAATAATGACAGTTAGCTATTTAACTTTTGTCCGCAAATGTTTCGTTTTCCGAGAGGTAGTTATTGCGCATTTTTTGACATGCAATTAATAATTTTATGTTTATCATTGGCGCGCCTACGGGAAATGATCATTTTTGAGTTCCTCGTTCAATTTGTGACAAAAATCTCTCCTGCCTTTTTTTCGTATGGGGCGCCGTTTTTATGCAAAAATATGAAACCAGAGCAATAACAGAAAATAACACTAATGAATAAATAGGCGCAACGCTACAACAACTGTTCAAGATGACCTCCCTCAGACGTGATACAAGATTCAACAATTCGCCTCATTGATTGTCGTGTTCGCGCAAATATTCCTGGTGTATTTCTCATTGTCTCACAGCCGGCTATAATCTGATTCCTCAGGTTTCCAACATTTTCGACGGAAGTAGAAAAAACTAATGGCTTGAGAGAACCCCAAATGCAAAAATCTAGAGGATTTGAATCCGGAGATTGAACAAGCCAATGTTCCATATCTCCCCTACCTATCCAATGATTTGGATACACTGTATCTAAGTGATTACGTACAAAAATGTTAAAATGGACCGGTGCACCATCATGCATAAACCAGAAGTGTTGTCTCAGCTGCAGAGGAATTTCTTCAAGAAGAACAGGTAATTTTTCTTGTTGGAAATTAAGGTAAGAGTCGCCTGTTAGTCATTGTGGAAGGAAATATGGACCGATTGAATAATAATCAAGTACCCCATACATTTACTAAGAACTGATGCTGAAAATCAGCTTCTAAGATTCCATTTGGATTTTCCTCAGCCCAGAGGTGATTGTTATGGAAATTTCGTAAACACTGTCGTCCGAAATAAGCCTCGTCAGTATACAAAACGCCATTTAAAAAATTTGGAATCTGAGCAATTTGATGAAGAATCCAATGGCAAAAAACTAGGCGCGGAAAAAAGTATCTAGGTAGTAGAGCTTGCACACGTTGAATATGAAACGGATACAATTGCTGTTCTCCAAGAATTTTAAATACAGTAAAGTTTCTTACATTCAGTATGTTGGCAATTTTTCGAGTACTTCTTTCAGGTGACTCCGCAATTAACTCGAGAACTGTTTCCTCTAGTTGCACAGTTCGTAGTTCTCGAGGGCGCCCGCAGTCAGCCGTTTGTTTATTAAATGTACCATTTCCGCGCAAACGTTGGTGAAGACGAGCAAATATTGTGTGATTGGGTACCTTTCGTCTTGGATACAACTCAGCATACAATCGTCGACCTTGCCGACCATTTCCATTACTTCGACCATAGACAAAATGCATGTCTGACAATTCCGCATTCGTATAATTTTCCATTATTTTCGATAAAACAGAAATCAATTACTTATTATCATTAATGTTATACAAAACTAGAAGCTTGAGAATGAAAATACGCAAATTTGACATTTCGTTGAAATATTCGTATTAACAGAAAGTTGAAGTAGCCTATAGCATTGCTACTAATAATGTATTAAAGTAATGACAAATGCGCGTTAAAATGTTTGATTTTTTTATGAAAACGGCGATCCATACGAAAAAAAGGCTAGGAAATTTTTTGTCACAAATTGAACGAGGAATTGAAAAAAGAATTTCAATTTGAATTATCTCACTGGCGTACCATTTTTTTCGTCAAAAAATTGAGATCATTACGCGTATGCGCGCCAATAATGACCATAATATTCTTAATTTCATGTCAAAAAATGCGCAATGACTACCTCTTGAAACTCACTGAGTTCTATTTGTATATCTCGACCGGTTTTAGAGCAATATATGATTAGTCACTTTTTAAGAAAAACTCTAACACCCCGTATCTCGGAAAACGAAGCATTTTCGGACAAAAGTTATATAGCAAACTGTCATTATTTTTTCATGCCCCTTGAAGTTTATCGCACTTATTCACTGATACCCTTTTTATTACCTTGTATGAACTGTGTTCACTGTTCAGTTGATCCAAGTCACCAATCTACAATCACTTGAATTCATTGCACAATATCAAAAATAATACCAAAATACGCAGTGTTTTTAATCTTGACATTCAACAAATAATGAAATGTCATCAGCAATATGAGCAAAAAAACAGTGGATTGTCTTGACAAAATATTCGCGAGAAATGTACTAGTGCATATTTTTTCACGAATTATACCCAGTGATTTTCACATTCAGACGGTCTCTTATCGATAGAAAATCGTCGTGATTTAGCAAAATTTGGTATTTTGTCATTGAAAATTATGTTATGCAGATTATTATTCTCTCAATTTCTGGATCGACTATATGATACCTTCCGATAAAAAGTTTCTTGGCTCCTGCATCCCATTCATTCTTGTTTGGATGTTCGTGGATATGAGTGAATCCCAGTCTACCACTTCAATATGACTCAGAATTGGCTCCTTCTTCACGTTCCAGAGCTAAGTATTTTCAAATTTCATATAGCGATCTGCTCATTGCTCTAGTGAATGTGGAGCTTTGTGTGATTTGGAAAATTCCAATGAAAATGAGTAGAAAGAATGAAAAATAGTATGAATGAAACTCCGTTATATTTTCTGACTTCTCAGCTACTGAACCCATTTTAGTGAGATTTCTAGGTGATAACTCCGCCGAGTAATAAATCTCCCAAGTTTTCAATCCATCCGGTCGCGTTGAGGACCACGACTAAGTGATAGATCGGTCGATCTGTCTTGAGAAGTTACCTGCGCGACTGACATTAGAGCGATGACTTGTGTGAATTAAGCACTTCCTTAACGAAGTTAGCAACTCCACGTTGAGTTATGTGTTGTCGAAGACAGCGAAACTTTGCGACGACTGTTGAGGACATTGCATTGACAGTAAAACTTTCCGGCTCACTATGTGATATGTATCATCAACACTTACTTCAAATATAATTTCAGTTTTTCTCCAGGACATATCTTTATCTAGATGAGATTCAGCATCACAATAAATCGTTGGATAAACTGGAGTCATATTGTTCGGTATATTATTAATAATATAGAATATACAGTTGTATGAAATTCACAGATCAACGGAATTATCGTTTTGCTTCAAAAGAGTTCGTGAGTATCAGATTGGCTTCAAAAAAGTTGTGTTTCTGTCGATATGTGTCACAAACTGCCAGTATTTGTAGCCTTCATCGATAATCTCTGGCAGAAATTGTGCGTACTAGGTTTATTCAAACTTTGTGTAGCTGAAACTCTATACAAATTGACGTCTTCACTATTGTTCAACAAGTTGGAAGCCTCAGTTCTAGATTGTTTCAACTACTTATTACCTATATTGAAATTGTAATGAATACATTGTGTCACTGCCGTGGTCACGCCGCCAACAAAGATGGTGGAATATTCTACAGTGCTTCTCAAAAGTCCCCTCCCCCCCTCTTATTTTTGGAACGATTATACATGAACAAGTGAAATTTGGAAACTGAATATTAAAGGTTGTAAACTTCCCTGCTAGTGATGATGGATGAGGAAATCGTCAAAGATGACGTCACAAGGCCATTGTGACCAATACTTTTAAATGGAACCCTACGGCAAGCGACACCTCTTTCAAAAGGTATCGATACCAATGTTGTTTGTGTTTATGGCAGTTTTAATGGCTCAATAGTAAACATTGGAATTTAAATTCCATTCAGTATGATATTAATTACAGATTTAAGAATCAGTATCTACTTGAAGAAATTGCTCGAAGTGACCTCCATTTACTTCCTGACAGTGAAATATCCTATTTTCAAACTCTTCTCGTACTTTTGCAAATGTGTCTGCGGAAACAGCCTCACATTCTGCAACAATACGTTGTTTTAAAACGTCAATATTGTCAGGTTCAGTGGCGTGAGCCTTCGATTCAAGGTACCCACACGGAAAAAATCCAAAGGTGTGAGGTCCGGTGATCGAGCTGGCCATTCCGTTGAACCTCGTCGTCCAATCCATCTACCACGATACTCATCCTCCAAATACCGTCTTACTGCACCGTTATAGTGTGGGGGAGCACCATCCTGTTGGAATGTTATTTCCAAATTGCCGAATTCATCTGGATTATCTTCCAAAATTTCAAGGATTAACGATTCTATTGCGTTTTGCAACAGCTCCAGATAAACCTCACCAATTAAATTAGTATGTGAAAAAAGAGGCTCAACGATGTGGTTTTCCAGGATACCTGCCCAAACATTCACCTCCTGGGGAAATTGGGTATGTGTTTAACGAAACAGGTGAGGATTTGAGTCACTCCAATACCTCACATTCTGTGAATTTACATTTCCATTCAGATAGAAAGTACTTTCGTCACCAAAACAAATTGTTTTGACATAGTCTAGCTGTTTGTTAATTTTAATTTCCATATTTTCACAAAATTCTAGTCTTCGGTCTGGGTCGTCGTCTGAGAGTTGATGAACCATTTTTGATTTGTATGGATAAAATTTGTTTTTTTTTCAACACCCTGTGTACTGTACTTTGACTGACTCCACAGGTAGATGCAACGTGAGTTGTTGAAGGAGTAGGATTAACTATTACTTCTGCCAGTATATCAATTTTTCTCATCAGAAATTTGTGGTCTGCCAGATCGTTTCGCATCATTAATACTACCCGTTGTTTCAAACTCACGAAGAAGCTCCCATAAATGAGTCCTCGAAACGGGGCGATCGGGAAACCTCTCATTAAAAATGCGTTCTGCCGCATGAATATTTTGTCCAGTTTCACCAAGAATCAGGATCGCTGCTACTTTATCACCTGGAGCACGTACCATTTCGCTTCTTGGAGCACTCAAACGTTCGGCTCACAACAGTTTAACAAATTATCAGAATGTACAAAAATATTAAAAGTACCAAAAGCTGCTGAAACAGTTGAACGTTCGATCAACAATACACAAATTAAATGTACAAAAACTTGGACAATTACAGAAACGTCGAATTGGGGAGTCTAACAAAAACGTCAGCTTATTTGACAACTATCCAGAGGCGGAGCTTGAATTTGGAATTTTAGTATGAACTGATTTAATTCATCACAGCTTTGCGTTTTTCAAAAGCGAGTTGCCAAAACTGCCATAAACACAAGTAAAATTAGTATCATTGAATAGGTTTTTTCGATACCTTTTAAAAGAGGTGTCGCTTGCCGTAGGGTTCCATTTAAAATTATTGGTCACAATGGCCTTGTGACGTCATCTCTGATGATTTCGTCATCTATCATCACTAGTAGGGAAGTTCACAACCTTTAATTTTCAGTTTCCAAATTTCACTTGTTTATGTATAATCGTTCCAAAAATAAGAGGGGGGGAGGGGACTTTTGAGAAGCACTGTATATGAACAACTGAGACAGGTAACTGTGATACATACGGAACAATCGGCGCCATTCTCAGAAGTTCACCGACTTTTCTGGAATATATGGATGTGTGTCTGGCAAATATAGAAGTGCATCGCACGCCAGCTATAGACAGTCATTTATTTGATGGGTTATTCGTGAGTTGCCGTCGGTCAGTTGTTGCGTATGTAGTGTTTTTGCAAAACTTCATTCTCAAGATCCTAGTAAATTCAACTAGGAACAAAAACCACACAATTCGTTATACAAAAAATCTATATTGACAACTCTCACTCAGTAAATCACCTCCATTCATAAACAGAGTATCCTTATCAATATATCAGAATATCTCTCCCTTTAAATGGAAAGTTTGATCATAATACAAACGATGAACTTATTTTTCCTTTTGTTTTGTCTTACTCTAATCGGTACCGCTTCACTGTACTGCTTCACTGTTTCCAGGAATCTCTGGAATTCTGAGGGTCAAACATCCATCAACTGAGTGGAAGTAGCATCTGAATCGGAATCATTTGTTTCTGTGTCATATAGAAATGAATATTCTTTAAAATGGTAATTTTTAATTTAGATTCAAATGTCGATTCCATATACATCCAATGCTGAATTTTTATTTATAATAGACTTCCTAATCTGCTCAATAGTATCTCTTATCCAAGTAGTTTTCCTAATTTTGATAAATTTTGACCATTGCCAATTCACCTTCCATTAATTTTGAAAATATAGATTCCCCTCGATGAATTTTTTGATTCTCTATCTTTGTTGCGACATGAGTTTTCAAATCTTGATTCTGTAAAACTTTTTCTGGCCGCGGCACAATTGAATTAAATCTTGTTCAAACATTAATTCTGCCGGACTGCGACCAGTAGTACAATGTATGGTGTTTCTATAGCCGAACAACAAATTGTTTATTACTCTGTTCAGAACAATTCATTTTTCTCGAGGCATATTTCAGGGCGTTTTCAACCGTTTTGACTGAGTTCTCCGCTGCCCCATTGGAAGATGGTTGAAAGGGTGGTGAAGTCACATGTTCAATATTATTTCGTTTCAAAAATACTTGAAATTCGCTGGAACAAAAAGAAGCATTATGTGTGACAACTTTCCTTGGAAGTCCAAATAGAGCAGAAGTTGTTCGCAACCTGTCTATCGTTAATTTAGAGGTGATTGAACTAATTGGAAAAATCTTAATTCATTTTGAATGAGCATCGACCAGAATTAGAAATTGTTCATGTAGAAATGGACCCATGGAATCAGGATGGATACGGGACCACGGTTCATCTGGCCAAAGCCATTTAGTAAGTATTACTTTATTGTGTGATTTTTCATTCTATAAACAATTTTCACAATTTTTGCAAAGTACCTCTATGTTTTTATCCACTCCTGGCCACCAGAAATACGACCTAGCCAAGTTTTTCATCTCAAATACTCCCAGGTGTGATAAATGAAGCTCTTTCAGAAGTGATTCTCTCAATTGAGATGGAATGACTAATGTATTGTTCTATAATAAACAATTTTCTCCATGCTCAATTCATTCTTTAACTCAGGGTACGGATGAAAATCTTGACTTACTTTCATGCGCCATCCGGACTGTATGTATTCAACAACTTTGGATATTATCTTCTGGGAATCAATTGCTATGTGCTCGTTATTAGAAAGTAAATTGATGAAATTTATATCAATATTTTCCAACTATTTGTCACAAATTTCCGGTATCGGGATAAGCAATCTGCTATATTTTTCTCTGATCTGACAAACTCAATTTATATTTATAATTGATAAAGAACGGTAGCAGAAAATTGCGGTATTCCCTTTTCTGGATGAAAAATAGTGAGAAGCGGTTTATGATCAATAAACAATGTGAGTTTTCTTCCATTGAGTTATTGATTGAATAAACATTGACCAACAATTATGATTAAAGCCTCTCTTCCAATCTCTGAATAGTGTTTTTCAGCTGTCTTCAATATACGAGATGCATAAGCAATTGGTTTTTGAGTTCCGTCGGGCATAACATGTGTTCATATCCCTTCCACTCCATAACTTGATGCATGTGTTGTCAACTCCAGTGGTAATTTAGGATCACAATGAACCAAAACCCCAGAAAAAATCAACATTTCCCTAATAAAGCTGAAAGCTTGGTCATATTCTGATGACCAGATCCATTCTACGTCTCTTTCCAATCAATTATATAATGGATAAAGAATTTTTAACATGAGACCCGACCATGATATGAGTTGTTCAACTGTTTCTGGAGTGGAAGCATTATTAATAGCTGAAATTTGATCCTCTGACCTGTATGATCCTCCTACCCGATCTATCACAAAACCAGGTATTTGATTTTTCAAAACTCGCCCTTATTTGGTTAGAATTTGATTGAACGACTATTCTCCATTTCCTTTTGCCAGAGGCATCCGCTTTTTTGGGTACTACCCAAATCGGGGAGGACCAAGGTGAATCGCTCGGTCTGATGATATTTTGTTCTAACATTTTCTGTATTTGGGAGTTTACTTCGGCTTTATGAACGAATGGATAACGATACGTTTTTGTGTAAACAGGAATTTCATCTCGAGTTTTAATTCTATGTTTAATCTGATTTGTAAAAGTTAGAGAATTTTCGTCAGCGTGGAATATGTCCGAAAATTTTCTACATAATGTCAATGTGTGGTATCTTTCTTCGTCATTCATGTGATCTGTTCTGATTGAATTTTCAATGTCCATCATTTCATTGGTGGGGTAGTTTTCTCGGATTTCCATGTGATAGAATTCAGAATTATTTTCAACAGGAATTGATTTCATGGGGTAAATTAGAGTAAATTTAATATCATCAGTTGAATTATTTCGTATTTCTACAGTAGCCCAACCATTAATGGAAGTGATTAATGTTTCTGGTATAACACAGTTTTGAATTACTTGTTGAGGGATTATTATTTCGCCCGATTTGGTGGTGACTGGTATTCTAATTTGCGTTACTGTATTACTAGGCAATAATTTTTCAAAAAGCATTTGGGGATTTGCATTGAGATATTCGATAATCAATTCTGAATTGGGCGTGATAAATCTTGAATTTGAAAAGTCCAATTGTACGTTCAGTGATTGGATGAGATCGATTCCTATAAGTCCATCAAAAACATTGTAAAATTTATATGCGTAGAATTTCATAATTTTATCTTCGTTAAATTCCTCAAAAGTAGGTATGATTACTGAAAATTCATGCTTTGAAGAAGCGAAGGAGGTTGAAACGACAAAAGGATCACGAATTTTATGTTTTGCAAAATATTTTTCAATAATTTCGGGATCTAAAAATGATTTAGTAGCTCCCGTGTCGATAAGCAATTTTAAGGGTGGATTTTTTATATTGACGTACGGTAATTGTCTTCTGTCAAATGAGTTGTGGAATTCAATCATGTTTGTGTGTTTTGAGGGGGAACCATTTGAAAATCCTCGCGATTTTCATTAGATAGATATTCGACGAATTCGTCATTCTCATCAGAGGGCTGCTCTGAGTAATCATATGGGGATTCTGAGGGACATTCTTCGTCAGGGTTGGAAACATCAAGATATTCGGTATTGTATAGTTCTTCGGAAACCCATTTTCGATTTTGGGTTATGGGTTGATTTGCACTGAACTGTCTTGTGGTAGTACTCATCGGGGTAGGTTTGTATTGATTCGGATTTGAGTTTGGATTGGGTTTCCAAACATTTTTTGGTGGGCCAAAAACTTGTTGGTTACTTGGGAATCTTTGAATGAAATTTGGCCTCGGCTGGACATTGATTGGTCCCGTCGAGAAAGAAGGTTTATATTGAGATGAGAAATTTTGCTGAGGGGTATTGGAAAATCGAGGGTTTTGATACCTGAAATTCTGGTTGAAATTTTGAAATGTTCTTTGTTGATTGGTTTGAAATGGCCTAGGAGAGCTTTGATTTTGATGTATTGGGTGAGATTGTTTCCTCACTTGTACATTGGAATGTGAATTGGATTGATTCGAAAAAAAAAGAATCTTGTAAATATTTTATATTGTCTTCTTTCCTTATGAAATTGATTGCTTCTAGCATAGTTTTAGGTTCTTCAGTTCTAACCATTACACCTATGGGGTTTCTTAGCCCCGCTAAAAATACTTCAAGGGCCTGTTGGTTTTACACGTGCCCTGTTTGAATTTCCTAATATTTATATCAGGTTCGTGAATAGCAAGATAATTTGAAATTGTATTTAGCAATTTCCTCACTTTGTCATGGAATTGGTATGGAGTTTCGTTCGGTAATTGTCTCGAATTGTTCAAATCCAAAGACAGACAGTTTTCATTTCTCGGATCACTGAAGTTACGAATAAGTTCATTTTTAATTTCATCGATATTATTAACACAACTTATATTCACAACTTCTCGTGCTGGACCTTTCAGTTTGCTAATGATTGTTCTGAATATTATTACATTTTGATAATCTCCTGAATTTTCATTATTAAAAAAGTGCGTAACAATGCTGTTCACGCTTTCGAGGAAAAAATTAAGTTCATTAACATTGCCGTCAAACTCCGGAATGGTTTCAGCATGAACCTTTGTGAAATTCGGAACTGCTGGCATGATTTTTTCGATATTATTTATTCCAATTGGATTTGAAATTGTACTTTCATTCAGTGAAAAATTGCTTAAAATATTCGTCAATGAATTTATATCTAGCTCTGAGTTTACTTCACGTTCACTAAAGGATGGAGAGAAACTAGAGGAGTCTGACATGAAAATCAAAAATGACTTACAGTACGATCCTTTTCGGCATCTGGTACTGGCCTGGTTTCTGATGAATTGTTGGTATTCCGGCTTCGTCTCCAGGGAACATACGTTTTCTTCAATAGAACCGTAGGAACTTTTCACGATTGTTACTTAACTATTGAAATAGAAAAGTTATCCGCGTTGGATTCTCGTAACAATCCTACCGACTGCGCCAATTATATTTCTCGAGCCGGAATTAACTTTAAAAAAAACTTTTATTCAAATACATTTACAAAAATATTTAGATGTGAACAATTCAAGGATCAAATCTAGACTAACTACAATAATGAGAGAAGATCATGTCTAACAAGTAGAATGATGATATGAAGTTCTTGGAAAAATGTCGACTCTGCAAGCTTTCCATGGAAATGCTGAGTTGCGAAAATGGTGACTTGGCTATTCCCATAGTGTTCGTGGAAAAGGTGAATGTAACTCGAGCATATAAATGATGAGTACGGAAAAACGATCTAATAGTTTCGATGGATACATGATGCAATAGAAGTTTAAAATGCAAAGTATATTTCACCACGCTTCTTGATAGTGATTATAACTTTTGAAAATTAAGCATGAAGTTGATGTGCCGCATTTAGAAAGTTACCAAACATATTGAAATAATGTCACTTCAGATTATTTTGTTCAAAGTAATTGTAAACTGGACCAAGAAACGCATTTGGACTGGATGATTTCTCGGAAGTTATGTGCCGCATTTAGAAAGTTAACAAACATATTAAAATGATGTGACTTCAGACTATTTTGTTTTAAGTAATTGTAAACTGGACCAAGAAACGCATTTGGATTGGATGTTTTCTTGTATGCCTACAGGCATACAAAAAAACATCCAAATAATTTCTAACGTAAAAAGAAGGAACACAACCTAACCTAACTTTGCTAATCAACCTTACAAGGCGACGCTTCGCTCCGCTCGCGAACATTTCGATCAAATCAATTTCTATCGTGAAAGAAGGAATACAACCTAACCTAACTTGGCTAACCTTGCTATCCAAGTTGAATGCAAGCTAATCAACCTTATAAAGCGACGCCTCGCTCCGCTCACGGAAATTTCGATCCAACCAATTTCTTACGTAAAAAGAAGGAACTCAACCTAATCTAACTTGACTAACCTTGTTATCCAATTTGAAAACATGCTTATAAACCTTACAAAGGAACACAACCTAACCTAACTTGGCTAACATTGCTATCCAAGCTGAATGCAAGCCAATTAACTTCCGCTCGTAATCATGTCGTTGGTAGAATGAATTCTTTTAAAAAATATTGGTGGCTCTGAAAAAGGCATTTTTCTCCAAGTGAAGAGATTTAATAATTTTTTTCCAATTCACTCTGTTCAACTTCATTCGCCATATGAATGGAATCGTCGGCCTGTTTTCGGGGATCGTATAACCTTCCAGCTAATTGCAAAAACGCCTCAGTTCTATTAACTTTTAGCTTGTTACACCTTTTGTAAAACATGTATCTTGCTAAATTGCCAGAAATATGTTCCTTTTTTTTCCGTTGGTTGAATTTATTGTTTTGGCATGTCTCCAAAACGATTCAATAGCATTTGTATGGGTACCAGTTTCTGGATCTTTGAAAGATATGGAGTGTTTAACCGTTGTTTGCTGATAACCTTTCCGTGACAAACAATTATGAGCCTTCCAGCAATCGGAATGGCTGGTTGTGCCCTTCTCTTCTATTATTGGCAGAAGAGTGTTGGTATTACGTCGGTATTACTTTCATCTATTTCTACTATTTCTCCGGGTCCGCCAAGTTTTTCAGGTTTGGAGAAAAAAAGCGTCCAACACATCCTCCCTACAGAAACTATAGTTGAAGGCTTTGATATCTCCAGTTGCTCTCCGATCAATTTTAATGAGGCATTCAAAACCCATAAATTTACAAATGCCAAAATTTTAAATTATGATCATTTTGATTTTGCGAAAAAAGTACCATGACGATACTCTCTAGAAATATTGCATTTCCTCCTTTTTTGTATTCTCTTGGAAGATTATAACATTCCCATTCCATGCCATAACTTCCAAAAAAAAATTAAATATTGATATTTTGAAATACATTCCAAGTAGTCCTCATAATGAATCGATTTCGCTTATATATTAACAAAAAAAATATTTAAAAGTTAATCTTTCTAAATATACCCATGCGTGTTTTTGATGACTAACTCAAAATCCTATCAATATCTATTAATCTGGCAACACCGTAAACACTGAATGTAACTTCATGTAGGTTTGTTCGTTTGCTTAACAGCTGGTCTATGTAAAAAGTTCATTTTTATCTTACTCAGTTTTTTCGTATTTAATTTTCTTTTTGCATTCCGAAAATGCTAATAAAATAGTCTCAAACGATCAAAATTCGAAATTCAAAAGTGAGTGAATGAATAATCAATTAAAAATTCAAGGAATACATACATATATGAAACGAATATCGGGATCTCGAATTCATCATAAGAGAATGTGAGGAAAATAGTCATATACGAAACGATAGGAAGTGAAATAACCTGGAGTATCTTCTATAGCGAAAAGGACCGTCGCATTTTGGACATATATAATCCTCATCTTAAGGTATCAAACCCCATGTTTTCAATTCAATAAGCAATTCTTGCTTATTTTCGCAAACTTGGAATAATCGTTCCACCTACAATGTCGATTCGGCAAATGATTGATAATGATTAGTTAACCTAACCTAACCTAACCTAACCTGTGATGATTTTGTGATTATGTCGTCAAAATTTTGCGAAAATCCGGATTGGCCAAATTCACTTGGATAGTTGGCAACGTGGCATGTCCATGAAACACCAAGATCAATCCACAATGCAACCACCATTATTTGATTCTTGACAGTTCATGTAAAAAATTTAATGAAACGTAATCGGAGTTATTCCATGTCTTTTATAATCAATAAGTGATTTAAATATTACTTGAACGTTGAAACAGTTGATATTTCAGTACAAAAAACTTTTCTCTATATCAGTTTGCAGTTTCAAAAGTGATATTCCATAACCTCTATTTATGGACCTTCTGGGGCCCATATCTCCTAAAATTTTATTTTCCGCGCCAAATTTTCGATTGCTGTACTGTTTTTAGCATGTTCTTAAGCTCCTGTGAAAATTTCGTGAAGATACTGGGTGATCTAATTTTCTTAACCTACACCGATAGTTTTTCGCGACATCAAATTTATATCGTGCAGCGAGAACACTCAAACTTGGTTTGTAATGTTCCGTCAATGAGGCGATGAGTTCAGAATATTTTTCAGTTTTTGGTTCGTGTACCAGTTATATGCTCTTCACTGAGACATTCAACATATTGTTTCTTTACGCAAATCGTCTTCAATATATTCGCCAAAAATAATTATAAATCCGTCTTCTTTTTCCGACGTTGACGGATCAGATTCTGTAAATGGATGTAATTGTCATATTTTTGAATTTGAATATACAAATTATTTTTTCGCGTGGTATCTCTTGCGAAAACCTGCACTGAATACTTCAGAACTATCTCGTCGCCACTTGCAGGGTTTTTGAAAAATGTTATTCTCAAGATCCAAATATATTTAACTGGGAACAAAAACTACACAATTCGTTATTCAAGGAATCTATATTGACAACCTCAATCACCGAGGTAACTCACCTCCATTCTTGTTCAGAGTATCCTCATAGTCCAATATCCCAGAGCCGGCAAACCTACGTCACTTCAGCAAAGCTGAAATTTTGAGTATGAGTAGTGTGATATGTAGTTGAGAACGTATGCATACTTGCTGGCTCGAAAGCGGGTACCTTTTACATGTAGCAGGTGAAAAAGTACATGAAAAACTTTCTCACTTACGTTGAAATATGGTAATGTTTTTGACAATTAATATTGTCCAGTTAGCCGAGCGTTCTGGGGCGCTAGATTTGAGCTCTGGATCTCAAAAGTTAGCGAGGGTTGGAATCCCCACGCCTGACAATTTTTTGTTTTTGAAATGTTAGTACTCACAGTAAACATAATGAAATATAATTGACAGCCTTGGCAAAAGTGGTGTATAGGTTATTTATGTCCTGTTTTCGGAAAAAGCAACCATACCAATACAGGGTGTCCCTGGACTTCCTTTTTTCCTTTCAGGAATGTATAGATGGGGTCAAAGTATCACCAGTACTTCATATAACTCTAGTTCCTAAAAGCCTTCGTTACCAAGTTACGGGCCCTCAAAGTTACAAAATGAAAAATGTTTTTCTTTAATAACTTTCAAAGTGAATATTCCAAAACATCTAAATTTTGGTGATTGACTAAACAAATGAATTCCTTCGATGAAATTTCATGCAGGAGTCAGTTGTTTCGCTACAAAGTCAGGAACGGACTACCCCCGATGGTCCACACCCCAAAACTTTGAAATGACTGGGATTTGTCAATGTTTCAACAAAACAAGTTTATCTGGACAATTTCCTGAGTGAAAGTATCCGTGTGAAAAATAGATCGGAGCAACGATTTTTGATAAAAATGCATTTTTGTTCGATGACATCCAAACTGAGATGTCTACCATTATTCGAAAAAATTAATTTGTAATGAAAATAGAAATGATAGGTACAATGTTCATCGATAAGTATCAACTGCAGAGAATATTTTCAATTGTGATGAGACAGGTATCACTGTAAATCCAAAGGGACATTCGAAGATATTAGCACTTAAAGGAAAACGCCAAGTAGGAGTTCTCACCTCTGCAGAGAGGGGAGAAACCGTGACTGCTGAAATTTGTTGCTCAGCTTCGGGAAGTTATGTTCCTCTTTGCCTTATTTTTCCCAGGAGAAGAAAACGCCCTGAATTTGAAATTGGGTTGCCTCATGGTTCTATGGTTGAAACAAGTGATTCTGGTTGGGTGACTGGAGATATTTTTTTCAGATGGTTTAAAAAATGTGTTCAATTTTCCAGGGCTTCAAAAAATAACGCCGTACTTTTAATTTGTGATGGCCATGCCAGTCATACAAAAAATCTTGACCTTATTAATTATGCCCGAGAAAATGGAGTGATTCTGCTTTGTTTACCACCGCATTGTTCGCACAAGTTGCAACCTCTGGACTTCGGCTTCATGAAACCTCTCAGCAACTACTACGAAAATGAAGTTGGAGCATGGCTACGAAGTAATCCCGGGAAAGTCGTAACACTTTGGCAACTTTCGACTCTTTTTGGCGCTGCCTATGTTAACGCAGCAACAATAAAAAATGCTATGAGTGCTTTCAAAACAACTGGAATTTGGCCACCGAATGAAAATGTTTTTGAAGAAAGTGACTTTTTCCAGCTTCTACGACAGATATCCCTTTAGACGATGGAGGCAATGAACAGCAATCCTTAGGAGAAAATGCCCATCAGATTCCAGAAAAATCAGTGATCCATAAAAATAGAGTAGAGACAACTCCGCCTTTACGTGTGCCAATAAAAAACATCAACAATGATTCTTCGCCATTACCACAATGTTCGTGGATGCCTGATGCCCCTCCAACTCGTGAAAAAACACCAAATAAGGTAGTTCTACAAGAGCCAAATATATTTCCTCTTGCATCGCCGCAAGATTTGCAGGCAATTCCTAAAGTAACCTCTGTTGCAAAACGCCCTCAGCGAAAACGAGGAAAAACAGCAACTCCTTATAAAATGGAATTATCTATTCAAGAAAAAAATTAGAAAGCTAACGGTGTCAAAAGAAAAATAGGCAGTGTAGGGAAAAAGAAAAAATTAACAAAAAAAGCAGTATTGAAGAACAAAAATACTGAAGATTCCTCAAGAGACGAAGACGATGCGATATGTCTTTATTGCAAATAATTTTATAGTACTTCCACCGAAGGATGGATTTCATATTGTCTTTGTCACGAATGGGCTCATAATTCCTGCGCCGGTATTGACAGCGATGACGATGAGACTACGTTCCGATGTGAATTTCGTTCCTAGCTAACTTTGTATATCATATATTATATAACTAAGAGTTTCTATATTAATAAATTATTTTCGTTCACCTACACGTACCTCATATACTGAACCCATTTTACCCCAGATACAATTCCCAGGGGAAGCCTGATTCTTAAAAAATATATAAAAAAACTACGTAAAAATTTCAAGTTGGTTATTCAGTTGTTTAAAGTCTGAAGGTAATATATTTACTAAATTCAAAATGGCACAGTTAAGTTATTTCGTTTTATAAAAAAATCAGGCCCTTAAAGTTAGGTACCCCGTTTTGCCCTAGATTCCCCTACGTCTGCATGTAGGTGCCAAGCTCTATCACCAGGAAGTTGAAAGACAACACGTGCATTCCTGAGCAAGCGTTGATATTGTGCGGATCATCGATTGGTGCATATCTGCAGTTTGAAATTTCTGAAGTTCATAATATTTTAATTTGTGAAATTGTTCGATACGGACAAGTTATTGAACTAGTCTTATCAACACCTATTGCTTCCTAAATGTTGTATTCATTTTGGTCATGTGTGGTCTCAAAATTTCCAGCAACTCGTCGAACGACTAAATGGACATTCGATAATAATTAAAAAACATGTCGTGCTTTCTAATATGGCTGTAAAACACCGGAAATCGTCTCCTTCAATATTTCGAGACAAACACACAATGTGTACGCAACACTCTCTTGCCGATGATACGTTAATTCTATAAATGAGATTTGTTTATTATTAACCAGGAATTAAAGTATAATTTTGAAGTTCAGAGTTTCATTGTGTGATTTGGAGAATGTTTTTGCTCAGTGAGTATATTTACAGAAATTGATAGAGAATAGTTGGTTGAAGTATTTTTAACTGTGAATTGGCGTCCAAATTTCAATTTTACAAAACCCAACTTCCTTTTCTGGGAAATATTTTTTTTTTGAAATTCTAATCACGTTACTAATTGAACCACGGCCTGCCCCGCAATGAAAGTTAGCTACTCGTACCTTTTTGGAAGAATTATTTCATGACCATGAAAAATAATAAAATAACTAAAGAAACCTTTATGAAGACAAGCTTTCATTCAAGCCGTGTACTAAAAACGTATGAAATAAGTTGGAGTCTTCGCTAACAATGATTTAATTATTTGGTTTCAAAAACCTTGTCGCAGGAAGTGTTCATAAACGTAGGTACCAATTCAATTCCATTGGACAATGATTGGTTGGTAAGTAAAAACTAAATAATAATATTAATTTCATTACAACTCGCGCGACAAGCTTTTGGAAACTAAATAATTTAACAAAAAATAATCAAAACATTGACAGCGATGAATTAAACTTATTTTATACGTTTAAGTACACGGCTCGAATAGGAGATTGTCTTTAAAAAGGTTTTTTATTAGTTATCTTATTTTCTGCTTTTTAGTTAGTTCGCCTCAATCTGTTTTGAGCTGAAAGAAATCATTATCTCCGACCCCAAAAACTCCCACACACCAATTTGGAATAGAATCTGATCATTATCACAAAACACGTCCGCCATCCTGAAGTCGCCATCCGAAATGTATAGATTTTGACAAAAAAATCATAATCTCCGAACCTGAAATTCCCCAAATACCAATTTTGAATGAAATATGACCATAATCAGAAGGTCCTTCATCTTGAGCCACCATCTTGAATCTATGAATTTTGACAAAAACTTCAAAATTTCGGACCTCGAAAACCACCGCATACCAATATTGAATCGAATCGGACCATAATCACAAAACTCGTCTCCATCTTGGGGCCGCCAATTCAAATTTTCGACAGAAAAGTCTTAATCTCCGACCCCGAAAATCCCCGCATACCAATTTTGAATTGAATCGGACCATAATCACAGAACTCGTCCGCCATCTTGGAGCCGCCATCTTGAATTGAAATCATAATCTCCGAGACCGAAAACCCCCACATAGCAATTTTGAATCAAATCGGACCATAATTAGAAATCTCGTCGACCATCTTGGATCCGCCATTTTAGAGCCGCCATTTTGTTTTTTTCTCTGACATAATGCATCGTCACTAATAAAACCTTCCAAATTTCAAATCAATCGGACGACTAGATCTCGGAAAATTCACTTTCAAGATTTGACCCAAACAAAACTAACAAGTGCAACTGAATGATAGCTTGAAATAATTAATAAAAACACTTTTTAATGACAAGCTTTTATTCAAATGCACTAAAAGTTTAAAATAATTGTTTAAATGTGTGACGTAGTTTATTCTGTGAGTTAAAGATTCAAAAGTTTGCCGCTCAAAGTTTTCAGTTTGAATACAAAAGCGACAAGCTTTTGAATCTATTACTCACGATATGACCTACGTCACACATTCGAAGAGATCATTTTCAACTTCTTAGGGCATTTGAATAAAAGCTTGTCCATAAAATATTTTTTCAATAATTATTTTATTTTGTGCTTTTTAGTACTCAAGTACGTCTCAATCTATGCATTTTTGTTGTAGCATCGTTATTATGGAGCCTTTTTTTCCTGTAAGTTCTGGAGTATCTAGTCCTTCAATGAGGAGACCATATGAAGAATAACTCATCTGCCATCTTACAATTGCCATCTTTAATTTATGAATTTCAACTAAAATCAATGTTCTTCGACTAAATTCACAATCTCGTACCCCAAAACCACGACATACATTTATTTTCGTCTCAAAACATGAACGAATTGTTACCTCCGATACCAGGCTCACCGATAAGTCTTGATTCGAATGAAAATCCAATTGTCATTATCTCTGTTGTTTCGGACCAATCCTGACTCTATTGTATTACAAAGCGGCTTATTAATTCATCCATCGATGGAAACGTTCGGTATCGTCCCTTTCTGTTGATCCATATTGGCTATAGGGGATCAATACGCTTTGGCTCGCTGGATTTCACAATTGTTCCTCAATTAATTCTGACGGGCTATATTTCAGAAAGATATTGGGGTTTCTGGAAATGGATTTGTCTGGGTTGAAAGTAGTTGCCTTCTGGAATCAGAGAGCAGATATTTTAACAAACGATTCATTTCATTTCTGCACGAATACATTTTTAAAGAATGATGTGAATTGAATGTTCGGAAATGGAATGTGGAAAACAGATCAGAACATGATATAATTCCACATAGAACTCAGCTGAATTGTATATACTGTTAATTATGTCTCATATTCCAATAATTAAACTACTACTAGTTTACAGTCATTTGTGCTGTATGCTAATTTCGAATATATACTTAGATTTTTTTTATCAGCTCTAGTTTTTGAGTTCCAGATATCTTCGTTCAAAACAGAAAAAAGTTATTTTAGTGCCTGGAGAGCAAACTTCTTCCTTTCACTCTTGATGCCAACAATGCTGAAGCTTGTTTAAGATGAATCAAATCTCTTACAAGATCATCTATCACGTTTTGTGAAGAGCATTTTGGCTCATTTGATACATCTTCAGAATCAGTTTTTTCTTCTGATGGGCTCAGTCCTTCATTGTCTTGTACTAGGGGTTCAAATATATTTTCAGGCACTGACGAATCAGATGAATATTGCACTGGACGCTGAATACAAGTAGTACTTGGGTACTGCCATTCAGCTCGATTTTGAATGTTCATGCCTTTCATGTTGACACTACAAAAGTAACCAGTCATCGAGATGATTTTGTGGTTCTAGTCGAAAAGTTAGAGAGCCGCGGGTCTAAAACCGCGATGAGAAGCTATACATCTTCCGACGAAAGTCCATCCCTCAAAAACAAAAATTCCAAATATTTTTGAAATCGGGCAGGGCCCACTCGAGTACGAAGGAAAAATGTCTATCGATTTTTTCAACGATTTCTATATGTCTTCAGTTATAATAATTTTGTTTAGAAAGTGACTAGTAATCATCTGAGAAAGCGGAAGACGATTGGTTGAGGCGCACTACTCGAAACCTATTTTTGAAAATTTTGGGCCACAAAATCAATCGTGGCAAAAATTCGACGTCTCGTATATGCCTAATTTTGTGTCTCTTTACTTTGTTATGGTCTTCACATCGGGAAAATCTGAGTGGACGTTGTTTTTTTAGTAGGGCCCGGCCTCACGATTGACCAAATAAACAAATTGAATAACTTGCGGGAGCGGCTAAGTTGAAAAATCTAAAACTGCACTTAGGTTCAATCTTGCTCTTCCAAATATTGCGTAGAGCTTCTTCAGGGGCAAAAAACATTATTTTCAAAGAGAAGACTTCTTGAGGAACTTTTCACCCGTTTTCACCCCTTTGAATTTCCATAATTTTCTCTGTTTATTCCTAGTAATCCTTTTCGTTTGAACATTTTTCTAATCGGTAATTCAGCGTTTAAGGTTCAATGAACTCACCTCAACTAGTAGTTGATGATAACAGAAATACATTTGAACCCCTACATAAGGGCTGTTTGCCCTCGCCGGCTCAATTAATCTATTAGAGCGAGAAAGAGCACATAAATGAACTTAGGGAGATGGAATAATGCTACCAAATGAATTCTTTGGCGTTGGACTCGTTAACGGTTCATAAATAAATAACGTTATAAACAATTTTTATCAAAAAATAAATAAATAAGTTATAAACAATTTTTACAACAAATTATCAAAAATGATTTTGGTGTCAAAAATGCTTTCGGTATAATTCATTCTCTCACATTTGATCAATAACAACACTTTTTTTGATTACAAATTACTGATTGATCATTAAAAGAGTAAATATCTCCTGTGATTTTTTTTTCTAGTCGATATAGCTTACATATTATTTGAATTAACAAGTATAGAAATAAGATAAAATCGTAAAACTACCATTCTGCGTGCTATTTAATTCACCAAAATTATTATCAGAGAAAAGTACATACAATACAACAAATAAACCAATTTGTAACCAAAAAAGTGTTGTAGTTGATCAAATGTGAGAGAACGAATTATACCAAAATCATTTTTGATAATTTGTGGTGAAAATTGTTTATAACTTTATTTATAATTTTTTTGGTAAGAATTGTTCATAACCTCATTTATTTATAAACCGTTAACTAACCTAACGACAAAGAATTTATTTGGTGCCATTCATTCATCTCTCTAAATTCATTTATGTGCTCTTCCTCATTCGAGTCGGCGGGGGCGAACATCCCTTATATAGGGGTTGAAATATATTCCCGTTATCATTAACTACTAGTTGAGATTAGTTTATTAAACCTTATACACCGAATTATTGATGAGAAAAATTTAGGTATGTAGAAAGTAGTCAAACATTAACTTGGATGGTCCTAGGTATCATGTTAAGTCTTGAGGTCGGTCCTACTTGAACATTCCACTTCGAGAGAACAGAACAAGCAGAGGGCGCCCGAAAGAACAAGGCGAGCAAATTTTCGTTGCGTTCAGGATGCTCGCGCTATTCGCGGCATTCGTTGCATTCCCAGGTGCTCAAACTATTCGTGGTGAAGCTGTCGGAAGTGCATATACCTCTACGTACAAAAGTAGACTGGAAGAAAATATGGATGCGGACTTGCTCATAGCATTCGGTACGTTTTTCAACATAGGTAGGACGCCCAAAAAATGTATATCCTGACACTCGCCAAAAGCCTTTTTATTTTCTACCTCCGCATAATCACACCCCATTACTTTTGATATATTCACCTAAGCGTCATGTTTTTTTGATTTATTA
Organism: Gonioctena quinquepunctata; assembly: GCA_018342105.1. Classification (NCBI taxonomy): domain Eukaryota; kingdom Metazoa; phylum Arthropoda; class Insecta; order Coleoptera; family Chrysomelidae; genus Gonioctena; species Gonioctena quinquepunctata. The sequence goes on along the minus strand of JAFIRS010003099.1, from coordinate 28,444 downwards.
CTAGCTGACCCGACAGAAGTTTCAATTTATTACCAGCTGATACGACAGAGTCGTTTGTCCAATTTTCTATATTCCCTAATTGTTTTTTCTGAAAACTTTCGTCCACGTAGACTTTGTTTTTTCCTGTGTTTTTCTTTGTGTTGTTCATTTAAGTTATGCCTGTGACTCTGCCTGCAAAAAAATATTCTTAAAATTCGCCAAAAGACTTTTATTTCCCACCTTCGCATAATCACACCCCAATACTTTTGATATATCCACCCCAGCGTCATGTTTTTCTCAGTTTATTACTAGCTGACCTGACAGACCATGTCCTGTCAATTTCTATATTCCCCTAATTGTTTTTCTACTTCGTCCATAGACTTGTTTTTCCTGTGTTTTTCTTTGTGTTGTTCCATCTTAGTTATGCCTGTGACTCTGCCTGCAAAATAATCTCTTAAATTCCAAAGACTTTTTACTCGCATAATCACCCCCATATTTCGATATATCCACCTCTAGCGTTATGTTTTCTCCAGTTTCATTACTAGCTGACTGACAGAGATGTCCTTTCAAATTCTTTCCCTGATTCTTTTTCAAAACTTTTCTATGTTTCTTTGTGTTGTTCCAACGGTTATAGCGTGACTGCCTGTCCGTTATCCGTTTCGTAATACGTTTCGATTATTCAGTTATTCCTTTATACCGTTATCCGTTTCCCGTTATCATATCCCGTAATAGCAAAATATCAATGACGATATCAATTCATGGCGTTCGTGGAACTATAGAGTTATCTAACTATGTTAAGTCAGACTCCTTATCAGACTTCCAGTAGAGACAAAAGTCGAGACTTTCACGTTCTTATGATATCAAATCAAATTAGTCAGGCACACTGTAAACTGTATATTTGCTTTCACATCTTCGAATCGTAATTTGCACTTGGAAGAGCTATTTATGGGATCGCCGTCAAACATGCTACTACCGTCCTTCATCGTGACGTAAATATGAACAGCAAAATTCAGGATAAAATCACATAACGCAGGGCATTTGGCAAATATATCGGAAAAAATGGGCAAGCAAAATATACAAAACAGGCAAAAAATTGTCCATTAATTTGACCCCACCAGAAGAAGTCGCCACCTATCACTTTTCAGTTTAAGTCGCACTAAAACACACAAAAAAACATTTCATGACAATCATTGACTCCATATTATAGAATCTCCAATCAAACATTCCTATTACGTAAAAATTGATATATTGAATGGCATCTATCATTGGAATCGATTCGTGAGCACCATGCAGGTCATTCACCTCTGACTTACCACAAAATACTAGTCGTTCAGTGGCTATTCCACATGTTGCGGTGAATCACTTTGTATAAAAAATTGAGAATCCATATCGGAAATAGATTTCATTTATCAGACCTATTATGAAGTATAGAACCTTCGAAATCACCTATTTCACATGTAAAACTAAAGAAGACATTTGAAGATGGCACTTCCACAAAATACGATTTACTGAAGTCTACTGTAATACCGTGTTCAAGTGTGAGAGGTCATTTCAAGTCATTGTGGCCCTTATGTCCAAGTGATGGTGGAATGAAAAGTGGAAGATGAAATTCATTATAAATGTATATTTTCATTCGTGAGTATATATTACAATTAAATATCCATCATTATTGTTTTAGTATGGGTATCATTATCAAAATAAATCAATATTTGCTAAACATTTATTGAAATCGAAGTAGCACATATCAGTTCCACCAGATGCAAAAGATTATTTTCCAGGAATCCCCATGTGAGGAGCGGAAACCATCTAGCACTCCATTAACTAATTTCACTGAGTTCTATTTCACGAATGAAGCAGTGCTAATCGATTCCTGATTTCCGTTAGAGAGATGTAAGAACTGTATTCTCAGGGCAATTTGTTTGAACCAGAATCTGCATCACTTTACATAATTGAAACATCACTTTGATGTTTCCCGAAACGCTACACCAGAGAAGTCTACTTTCCACGAACAACCGTATGTTTCATTGAATCGCTTGAGAGAAAAATATCCGTTATCTGAGCCTATAAGAGCCAAGAAACGAGTGAGAGCAATTTTTCATTGCTACAGATAAATTAAGCAAACCTAATTCATAATCAAAGTTTTTCATGAAACGAGCTCACACAAAAATCTTGGATTCGTCGTGTACCTACGTTACGATATCTCATCACCGTTTTTCGAAAATCTTGACTTTAACGAAAGTATTGACTGGGGCAGTAAATGGCAGTTTTCTCCACAGCTCTTATCAGGAAGGTTGAAATTTTGGGGCTTCCCGGCAAGATCAGATCTGCCTACTCCTATTCTCACCAAGTTTTCTGTAACTATCAGATCCTCCTACTACAAAAATTTATTGGATTCGGTTCTGGGGGTCGCCACAATTCTCAAACTATCTATTGGATAGTACCTTTACATATGTCATCTGACAATATGTGATTGATGCACTGTTATTCTGGAATCACTCCTTTTTTGCAATGCCAAGTTCACGTGTTATGAAAGTGTAACAGAACAGATGTTAGAATAAGGAGATATAATGGAAGTATTTCTCTTCAAATCCGCCGAAAACAGTTCACATAAAATATATATAAATATATATATATATAAATGTGAGATGCACAAAATTATAGAGGGGACACCTATAATTTGTGGGGTGTAGCTTAGACCTGATGACGTGCAATTTAATGACACGAAATTTCGTGCACATTAATAGGTCACCAACAGATGTCAGCATAGGCCAATCCACGACACCAAAAGTCGTACACCTAGTGCGTTCAGACTAACGCAAAACAAATCTCACTTTTTTCCGTTATATATATATATATATATATATTATTTATATATATATATATATATATATATATTTATATATATATATATATATATATATATATATATATATATATATTTATATATATGAAACTGAGTTTGGGAAATACAAAAAAACAATTTTATGTTTTATTTGAGGTTGCAGTCAATAGGAAATGGCCATGTAAAGAAGACTCTTTGTTAAATTGTCGTGCTTTCGAAATACTTTCTTTCATTATCAAGACATCTGAAAAGAACAAAATCACATTGTAAAAATGCTCTTTTTTTCAAAAATTAAAAAACTTACTAACTCGAGGTTGCTAACAGGAAAATATCGGTGAACTCGAGTTAGTAAGTTATTTATATTTTTGAAAAAAAGAGCATTTTAACAATGTGATTTTGTTCTTTTCAGATGTCTTGATAATGAAATACTGTATTTCGAAAGCTCGACAATTTAACAAAGAGTCTTCTTCACATGGCAATTTCCTATTGACTGCAACCTCAAAGAAAACATAAAATTGTTTTTTTGTGTTTCCTAAACTCAGTTCTTTTCAACTAGTCCAGTCAAGAGACTACCATTCTTATATATATATATATATATATATATATATATAGAGTAAAACTAATAGTAGGGTCTGCAGCAATGTAAAAGAAAACTCAGCGACTACCCTCCTTTCATATATATATATATATATATACGTAAGAATTGTTTTCGACTGGATGGTAGAGAGAGGATTGTATTTGACAGGTTTCGCAGTCACATATTCAAAGAAAATGCTCTTTTTTCTGTTCAAGCTTTCGAGATTTATTATCTCTTCTTCAGGAACTCTGAATTAACAATGATATTGATTAGTAATGTTACAGAAATGAAATTGTTCGTACTTACTGAATGTGAGGTTATAAAATACCTGAACAATACAGTATAAAATCGAGGAAATTATTCACTCTTGTACGGCTTATTGTAAAAAACATTGAATTGAGACTATCACATACATTCAGATGAGAAACTTGTTATAAAAATAATTAAAAAGGATGTTCTGCTCAGCAGATCATCAAAAACATAAACAATCATGTGACAGGAAATTCTGTCACTCTTCATACTGATGTGTGCAGTGACAGTGACTCTTGACATCTTACAGTAATGCCAATCGTTGTGGGAGGCACTGGGTTTATCGTCAGTTGTTGGGAGTTAGTGTGTTGTGAGTTTGGTGGTTATTGGTTGTAGATTTGGTTGTTGGTTGTAGATTTGGTTGTTGGTTGTAGTAAATATGTGTAAATAATGTTGAACCTTCTATGTCTTTTTTAGAGTTTACTGCCAGTGGTTGTTTGAATATGTTGGTCATTTCTAGGAAAACTCTTTTGTGTGTGTTTGTGTATGAAAAATTGTGATCGTTATCCCAAACGTGTTCAACCAAAGTACTTGTTTGTTTATTACCTCTCGCATCACTTTTATGTGAGATGATTCTATCTTTGAGGCATCTGCTGGTTTGCCCGATGTATTCCTTGTCACAATCGGCACAGGGAATGGGAGTTTGCCGGTATTATTCTGACTCACCCTTATATATATATATATATATATATATATATATATATATATATATATATATATATATATATATATATATATATAATATATATATATATATATATATATATATATATATATATATATATATATATATATATATATATATATATATATATATATATATATATATAATTTATATATATATATATATATATATATATATATATATATATAGAGGGTGAGTCAGAATAATACCGAACTCCGACTACAGACTCCTCATCTTATTTCGAGGTGAAAAGTTGCTGCAGGGTGTCGAAAGTACGAATAAAATTAGGATTTAATTTGTTTTCTCCAAAATTCCTGAAAGAAAAAATTTGAAACTTAGTACACTAATCAAGGTTTATCAACGTGCTGATTTGAAGTTATGATTTTTTATTTCCGTAAACCAGTGGCGTAGTTACGATGGTATGTGGTCATATGATCCTTCATAATTTCTTGGGACAAGTAAATGAACGAATGAGCGTTTGACATCAGTTCGACTCATCGATACTCAACCTGAAAGTCATCATTCCATGGGCCTATAGGTGCAGGTTTCTGAGATAATTGAGAAAAACTAAAGATATGTCCTTAGTAGAGTTGTGCTATGTGCAATGATCGCATAATGCTAATTTCTTACGACATATCGGAGTATGTGTCAACCTCCTGAACATTTTTTGATGTTGGGAGAATCGGAAACATAGTACAGATGAGTCAGATTGGGACCGATAACTCCATTTTTTCATTCATCATATTATCAGATCGAATACATGTCGCGGATTCACTGATATGTTACCATACTTTCTTGCATATGATTGTTTCGACAGATCAACTGACAAACAAACCCATCCTCAAAATCATAATACTCCACTTAGATAAGAGTTAAGGTCTGAAATATTTTTTGCAAAAAACTGAAGATAAGTACTCTTGATTTGCTGGAGTTTATGTTGGAGTATCATTATCCAATCAACATGTTTTTGATGAAGAAAAACAATTGTTGTGTATTAATATCTACTTAAATGATAGAAACGGTTTAGTGGGTACCGTCATCCAGGGTGAATTCGAATACATGGTTTGAATTTGAACACGCCGCTATTTTTTGTTTAAACCTCTGTAAGCTAGAGGTCGCTAGTATTGCCAGATGTGTTTTGAATATTGTAAACAGATAACAGCCACGTGCAAATTGTTTTCAGTGTTTGAGCCGGATTTACAAGTAAGTGTTTGTCTAATTGAAAGTTGTATAAAAAAACAAATTTCCTTAAATTTCAAAGAGCTGAAAAGAAACTTTTGTATCTATTATAATTAAAAATAAATCTTTTTATGAGTGTAGTAGTATTATAAAGCATTATTTATTGAACCAGTATGTAACCTCAAAACAATTTATACAAAATCCAGGTTTTTTTAAATTTGATTTAAGAAAAAATATTTTATTTTAGGGTTGGGTGACTTTGAACAATATGCCCAGAGTATACCGGGTGACACAGGATATTGGGCCACCCCTGTAACTTCTGCATTCGTGAACGGATTTATCTGAAATTTGGTACAGTTATATAAGCAATCATTTTGGATTTGATCACATTACAATCCAATATGGCGGACTTGCGGTTTCTCTGCAAATGCCAGCAACTTTATTTTTTCAAGAGAACACCCTGTATATTCCTACATATTCTAATTCAACAGGTCAGAACAAGTCCAAACCATATGTCAAATGTAATTTTTTTGAAACAATTGAAATTAAAATTGTTTTTTTATTTTACCTCGTGGATAAATGAGATTTGGTCAAGGCTATCCACAATGAGTCGCACATAACCAAAAAACATAATTTTTTCTGAAAAATTATTTATTGTGTCATTTATTGATGAATAAATTCAGTCACATCACATTTTGATCAAACATTCATTTTTTTCAAATAAAACCCCTATGGGCCACCTACCTGTCTCTCTAGAACATTCATTGAGGAAAAAAATAACAAATCATTTTTGTATTTCGGTGCAGTAACAAATTGTATACATTCAAAAATCTACAACTAGTTCATGAGTTTCCTTGCAGTTCGAATAGTTTTTCAACTTAGTAGCTGTGGAAAACAACGTTTCTGAATCTTGTCAACTAATTGTGTTTCGCTGTTATCTTTCATCTAAAGTATCAAAAATTAGTTAACTTCCGAGAATTAGTTTAGTAGAAATGTAAAATCAAAATTATAGGTCCACAAGAAGTGAACAGGTTGATATGTTATTAATTTACGGATAATGTCTTAAAAATAGTGTCGCCGCTTGTCAGTTATACGCTGAACGATATTCACAGAGAAGACACCCACAAAGAACCTTTTTCAAAAATGTGGAGAGAAGGTTCCGAAAAGAACCCAACAATGGAGAAGATGATCGTAAGTGAGGAGGCAGAAATGAACGTTTTTCTTATGTTGATTTTGATCCAACCGCTTTGACGCGGGAATTGGAGTACCAATGAAATGTAAGTCGAGAAAACGCTAGAAGAATGAAAAAAAAACACCATTATCGTGCTTATAAATATAACTTACACAATTAGTTGACAATATTCAGAAATGTTGTTTTCCACAGCTCACTAAGTTGAACAATTATTCGAACTGCAAGGAAACTCATGAACTAGTTGTAGATTTTTGAATTCATATAATTTGTTACTGCACCGAAATACAAAAATGTCATGTAATTTTTTTCCTCAATGTATGTTCTAGAGAGACAGGTAGGTGGCCCATAGGGGTTCCATTTGAAAAGAATGAATTTTTGATCAAAATGTGATGTGACTGAATTGATTAACCAGTAAGTGACACAAAAAATTTTTTTTAATAAAAAATCAAGTTTTTCTGTTATTTTCGACTCATTGTGAATAGCTTGGACCAGATCTAATTTATTCACGAGGTAAAATAAAAAAACAATTTTAATTTCAATTATTTCAAAAAAATTACGTTTGACATAAGGTTGAGACTTGTTCTGACCTGTTGAACTTGAATATGTAAAAATATACAGGGTGTTCCATTTGAAAGAACAAAGTTACTGGCATTTCCAGAAAAACCGAAAATCCGCCATATTGGATTGAAATGTGAATAAATCTGAAATGGTTACTTATATAACTGTATCAGATTTCAGAGAAATCCGTTCACGAATGCAGAAGTTAGAGGACTGGCCCGATATCCTTGTCCCCCGGTATAAAAGGCAAATAGGCCTGGCGCAATAAAAAATCATAATCTACGACCCCGAAACCCCTTACATACCAACTTTGAATAGAATCGGATCATAATCACAGAGATATTCGGCCATCTTGGAGTATGTCACGGGAAGTATGAACACCCGCCGAATTTCAAGTTAATTGGGAAACTAGAAGTGGGACAAATTTAACAGGTGAAACTCAATAAAAGCTTGTAAAAATCAACTCTATTTTCGACATTTTTCTTCTCGACCGATTTAAAATTAAAAAAACCATCATGTCACAAATTCAAAGCTTTTCGGGTCATCATAAAAATGTACAGGGTGTCAAATAAAAAATGAAAGAAGTTGGGTGAAAATATTATCCCAAGTGTTTTTCGAAAAACATTGCACAAAATAAAATATTCTAAATATATTCAAAAAAAAATAACTCAAAAAATAAATTATCAAATCTTTGGAAAAAAAGTAATTCAAAAAATTGTACATCACACTATACATTGCGTGACACAGCAAATACAACTGAATGAGTTTCTTATCGCAAAGACGATGCCATACGACATTGTGATGAAATTGGGAGGGGCAAATTCTTGGCCGGCAGGGTGGGGATTTGAACCAATATTGTATGCAGGAAAAAAGACACTACACGAACCTATTGCTCACGATCCGTCACAATAACCACGTGTCTCCTATAATAACTATTCAAAATTGAACGACGTTCCGCGTTCTGTCTAATTTAATCCGAATTTGTGAGGATGTAGTGCGGCATTTGACACCGTATGACGTAAGTGTCCATCAACGTGTTAATAAGGAACAAATTAAAAAATTAAAGCACAAATGTTTTAAAAAAAAAAGTTATATATGGACAGAGATTTTGAGTATGATATGTAAATAAAAAAGATATAGCCAATATTTTGAATCGGTGCACAGAAATAGCACAGAGTAGAAATTAATCTGTGCTAATAGTACTCTAAAAATCAACTTGAATATTAAGACTATAAACACGTTTTGTAAAGAAAGCTTTTAATCTTCAAAACCAAAAGCTTCCATTGGATTTATTGGGCTACCAACCTACATTTTGGAAGCATTCAACTACATTACAAAAAAAAACATATTCAAACTGACCTAATGTTTTTTTTAAAATTATCATCAGGCCAACTTCATTACCCAAAACTCCGCAATCTTATTAATTTTAAAGTGAAACAAAGAGGAACAAGGGTTGAAAACCCAAAAGAAGTTGCCTTCTATTTGTTATGTTTTCAATAAACGAATATCAAAAATATTAAGCCGACACATTTTTCACCAACTTATTGAATATATTTTTTTCTGAGAATTGGATAAAACTACAATCTGATTTTATGAACACCCTCATATTTTTAAACAAATAATTCCATTGAGACATTCAAAGGTTCTGTTATTAATTAAGCATTTACTCTCTAGAACTACCTTTCAGTTTAATTTATTCACACTTGCAGTATCTCATTTCTATATGGGGAACTGCAAATAATTCTATTTTGAAACCATTAAAATAATTACAAAACAAATCAATAAAATGTTTATGAAAATTACCACATCTGGAACCAACAATAAATTTGTATAAACCAAAATTTAAATCAAAATATGTTGTTTCATTCATTTTGTCAAAAATAAAATAAAAAAAACATCTAATATAAGTATAAAAGAGAGGAATATCGAGGGGACTGTTGAAAACAAAATGGAAGGAATTTAATGGACATAGCCCTCAGAAAAAGTGTTATTCATCCTTGCACTTCTCCACCGTACTGATGAGGGCCGAAAGCCCGAAACACGTGTCTACGGTTAACACTTTTCTCTGAGGGCTATGTCCATTAAATTCCTTCCATTTTGTATCTAAGTTTCACTGAAATGGACAAAATTCATAATTATGCCACTAGACAAACAAATTTTTTATCCATTAGTAATGTTAAATCCTAAATTGGAAAGAAATGTATTTACCATAATGGAATAATCATTTATAATTCAATTCCTAACATGAAACCCGAAATGGACAGTCGTAAATGCTGATGTCAATATGAACATCTTCAAATACCATAGCGGCATACCAAATTTAAAATCGGTATTTCCAAACCCACAGAAAATTTGAGGGGTGTACTCAAAGAAACAGCAACAAAATTATTACAAGGAAATTTATGGAATTATCCACTTGGTTTCCGAAACGCAACCAGAGGAAGTATATTTTTATCTAAAAATATCTTTTTATTATGGCAATCGAGTATCCATATAGCACGTTTCGGGGAAACTGGAAAAGAAGAGAAATCTCCGAAAATAGAAAGAAATATTTCATGAAAACAGCGTTAGAAAATAGAAGATAACACTTTCAGGAGTATATTTTTTCATTTCCAATATCGGCCGCAGAGCTTGCAATCACTCGGAAATATTGTATAGGCCCAGTTCTCCTGGAATATTCCAATTCCACCCGCTCAGAACTATACATCGGAAAGCTTCGCCGAAGCCAACTGTTTGAAACACCGAAAGCTGCGATCCACAGAGTGAATGTATACACTTATAGCCCCGTACGAATCCCAACGTTTGTTCGACTCGACTTCAAAAGGGATCAAAGCTGCGAGCTTTTAGCCAATTGGAAAGCTTCTCCCATCCTTTCCATATACGAAACATCTGACAAATCATTAATTGCTATTGCATTTTCAGCCGTCAAATGGTCTGACTTCTGATTCTTAATGAGTAGCGAGATGAAAAGATTCCTGAATGGGTATCGAATGGAATTCTACAAATCCTTACTGGGATATTTTATTTGATCTGAGGATATCTTTGTCAGTTACTCTGCCTTCAGTATGAAGGAAAAGAGCGATTTGAGCTCTGTGAATCCTTCATAGTTTGAGCTCTTGATGAATAAATGATCGAAATTCTTGGAAATGTAGGATTATCTGAAACAAAATTAAACTAGATTTTTGCAGAATATGAGATTATTTAATCTTCTGCGGTACATAGGTATGGAATAAATTCATTTTCAGCGTTATTATGTATGTGCTTAAAAAACCTGAGACAAGTTGATTTCTATTGTTAATTTGACAATACACGAAATGAAAATATAACCCCCTTCTTGCGACCCCCCCCCTTCAAAAATTATTTTAAATGAGAAGGGGAGTCGTGTGGCACTTTGTTTGAAAGGTATTTTTATTTCCTGTTCAGGAATACTAAGTTTTTCAAATTTGGTGCAATCATAACTGTGAAAATGTATTTTGAAAATGTAAAATTTTTATACTTTACATAGAATAAAGGAAATAATGTCACATAATGATCAGGAAGTATTTTCAATTAATTTCACACTGAAATTGAATGTTCAAAATGACCACAATTCACTTCTTGACAATAAGCAAGTCGATCTTGGAAATCTCGTATTCCATTTTGTAGGACCTCAGGGGTTATGCTGTTAATTTCTTCCGTTATCCTAACTTTTAAATTTGCAATATTTCCTGGTCTATTGAAATTCACTTTTGATTCTGAATAACCCCATAAGAAGTAATTGAAAGAAGTCAAATCGGGGGATCTAGGCGGCCATTCAATCTTTCCACGTCTTCCAATCCACCTATTGGGAAAAACTTCTTTCAAATAATAGCTAACAATACGTTTGTGATGCGGTGGAGCTCCGTCTTGTTGGTACCAAATCGATCTATATATTGCATTTGGATCATTAACATCAGGAAAAATTATTTTTAATGTAGGCTGTAAAAAGTTCATCAATAAATCTAGTTAAACCTCACCATCAACTGTGGCTCCAAAAAAATTAGGGCCAATGATTTTGTTGTTAAACGTTCACTTTTTTAAAATATTGTGTGTGAGCCTCACATATCCAATGAGAATTTTCCCTTCTCCAATATCTACAGTTTTGCCTATTAACCGTTCCATTTAAATGAAAAGTAGCTTCATCAGAAAAAACAATTTTGTTTATGAACTGCAAATCCACTTCCATTCTGTCCATCATCACTTCACAGAATTGTTGCCTCTTATCAGGATCATCCTCATTCAAATCGTGAACCAACTAAACTTTATAAGGATGGTATTTTTCTTTATGTGAAGCTCTCAATATCGATGATTTACTTTTATTGTCGACGGTAAGTTGTCTACTCGTCATATGCGGATACTCCTCCATCGCTAACAGTACATCTCACTTTTTTCCTCATCTAATTAAACATTTCGACCTGGTTTTCAAATAGTTTTTACATGTCCAGTTTCACAAAATTCTGTTTCTATTTTGCTAACTGTAGACTGTGAGACGTGTTGACCAGGATATTCATTACTGAACAGTTCACAAACTTCTTTTTGAGTTCTTGTGTCATCACCGCATCCAATCATAATGAAAATGTCTATTCTTTGAGTTTCGGATAAATGAGCCATAATTGCTTTGGATGTGTGACTTAGGTTATTCCCTGAGTAATAGATTCAAAAGCTTAACGCACAAAGCTTTCAGTCCGAACACAAAAGCGACAAGCTTTTGAATCTATAACTCACGGAATAACCTAAATCATTTTCTTTTACTTTTCGGTGCATTTGAATGAAAGCTTGTCTTCAAAAAGTGTTTTTGTTGATTATTTTATTTTGTGGTTTTTAGAACTTGAGTACGTTTTAAACTATGCATTTTTGTTGAAGCATCGTCATTATGAGGCCTTTTTTCCTGTAAGTTCTGGGGTATCTGGTCCTTCAATGAGGAGACGATCTAAAGATTAACTCATCCGATATCTCGCAGTGTCCCATCTTCAGTTCATAAATTTTCACTATAATCAATAATCTTCGACTAAATTCATAATCTCCGACGTCAAAAACCCCGACATACCAATTTTGAATAGAATCGGACCATAAACACAGAGATCATCGACCATATTGGAGCCGCCATTTTGATTCTATGAATTTTCGAGAAAAATTCCGAATCTTCGACCCTGAAAACTCCCACAGACCAATTTTGAATCGAATCGGACCATAATCACTCAGATCGTTCGCCATCTTGGAGCGGCATTCTGTTTTCATCCCTAACAAAAATTCCATTAGCCGTCATTTGAATTTTATGAATTTTGACAAAAAATTCATGATGTCCGACTCCGAAAGCCCCCACATACAAATTTTGAATACAATCGGACCATAATCACAAAACTCCTCCGTCATTTGGGAGACGCAATTTCAAATTCATCAACTTGAGAAAAAAATCCTAAACTCCGACCCCGAAAATCCCCATATATCAATTTTGAATCGAATCGGACCATGATTACAACACTTTCCGCCATCTTGAATCTTTGAATTTTGACAAAATATTCTCAATTTCGTTCCCTAAAACCCCCACATACCAATGTTGACTCGAATCGTACCATAATCACAAAACTTGTCCGCCATCTTGGAGCGCCATCTTGAATTTATGAAATATGACAAAAAATTCATACACCAATTTTGAATCGAATCTCGTCCGCCATCATGGAGCCGCCATCTCAAAATCATGAATTTTGCCAAAAAACTCATGCTTTCCAAACCCGAAAACTCCCACATTCCAATTTTGAATCGAATCGGACCATAATCACAAAACTCGTCGGCCATCCTAGAGCCGCCATCTTGAATTCATAAATTTTGACAAAAAATTCACGATCTCCGATCCCGAAAACCCCTACATACCAATTTTGAATGAAATCGGACCATAATTACAAATCCGTCCGCCATTTTGTTTTTTCTCTTATAAAATTGCATAATGCATTGTCACTGGAATTATGAACACCCACCAAATTTCAGCTCAATCGGATGTCGGCAAGTGCTCCAAAAATGGATTACAAATTTTGAACCGGAAAGAATGACAGAACGAACGAATGACAGAATGACATACGAACGAAGCAAGTTGAATAAAAGCATGTAATAACAGTAGTCTACTAGATTGACATCACATTATTTATGTGGGTTTTGTGAATAATTTTTTGGTGTCTTGAACGACTTTTTCCTGACGTTTATAAAAAACAGATAAGAAAATACCTGATTATTTCTTATGGGGTTATTTAGAATCAAAAGTATATTTCAATAGACTAGACAATATCGCAGATTCAAAAGTTAGGATAACGGCATAAATTAACAACATTACCCCTGAGGTCCTACAAAATGTTATACGAGAATTCCAAGATCGACTTGCTTATTGTCAATAAGTGAATGGTGGTCATCTTGAACATTCAATTTAATAGTAAAATAAATTGAAAAATACTTCCTAAACATTATGTGACATTATTTTTTTCACTCTACGTATCAAAATTTTACATTTTCAAAATAAATTTTCTTAGTTATGATTGCACCAAATTTGAAAAACTTAATATTGTTGAACAGAGAATAAAAATCCCTTCCGAAAAACCTCCCTTCTCATTTACATTTTTGAGGGGGTGCTCATAATTCAGAGAGGGTGCAGGAAGGGGGTAATATTTTCATACTATGAATTGTAAAATTGATAATAGAAATCGACCTGTTTCAGGTTTTTTCAAACAAATACATAATAACGCTAAAAATGAATTTATTTCATACCTATGGACCGCACTGTATAATGAAATTACTTCTGAGTAACAACTGTGAAAGCGGGGTAAGCGCTCTCAAGCGACCACCCACTGAATGTATACCTGTTTACCGATTCTACCACGCATAACTTTGTACTGCGTTATCTGATTTAGATAATTATTTTCTAATTGAATTGGATATATCTTGATGTTGGTCCCATTTGAATTTGAAAATAAAATCCTTCCCTAAGGAAAACAAAATAGGGGATGATTGATTTTTCACCTGTGAAACTATTCTTTTTAAACTTGGCACACATACGCGTATGTATTTCTGATGACACTCCACATAATCGAGACCTAGAGTTGATCTGATGATGGAAACAGAGGACGCCTTGAAAATATATGATCCATCTGAAATTTCAAAAGGGATCCTCTCCTCAGTTACAGAAAACTAACATATTTGAATTTGTGACATGACATTGCAATATTTCTTCCAATAAAATTTCCACATGGCGTTGTCCATTAAACATACCATCGAATATTATTGGCCTGATAAGTAGGCATTCAATTTTGTCATTCAATTTCACTTGTTAGTTCGTTCGTTCGTTAGTTCGTTAGTTCGTTAGTTCGTTAGTTGTTAGTTCGTTAGTTCGTTAGTTCGTTAGTTCGTTAGTTCGTTAGTTCGTTAGTTCGTTAGTTCGTTAGTTCGTTAGTTCGTTAGTTCGTTAGTTCGTTAGTTCGTTAGTTCGTTAGTTCGTTAGTTCGTTAGTTCGTTAGTTCGTTAGTTCGTTAGTTCGTTAGTTCGTTAGTTCGTTAGTTCGTTAGTTCGTTAGTTCGTTAGTTCGTTAGTTCGTTAGTTCGTTAGTTCGTTAGTTCGTTAGTTCGTTAGTTCGTTAGTTCGTTAGTTCGTTAGTTCGTTAGTTCGTTAGTTCGTTAGTTCGTTAGTTCGTTAGTTCGTTAGTTCGTTAGTTCGTTAGTTCGTTAGTTCGTTAGTTCGTTAGTTCGTTAGTTCGTTAGTTCGTTAGTTCGTTAGTTCGTTAGTTCGTTAGTTCGTTAGTTCGTTAGTTCGTTAGTTCGTTAGTTCGTTAGTTCGTTAGTTCGTTAGTTCGTTAGTTCGTTAGTTCGTTAGTTCGTTAGTTCGTTAGTTCGTTAGTTCGTTAGTTCGTTAGTTCGTTAGTTCGTTAGTTCGTTAGTTCGTTAGTTCGTTAGTTCGTTAGTTCGTTAGTTCGTTAGTTCGTTAGTTCGTTAGTTCGTTAGTTCGTTAGTTCGTTAGTTCGTTAGTTCGTTAGTTCGTTAGTTCGTTAGTTCGTTAGTTCGTTAGTTCGTTAGTTCGTTAGTTCGTTAGTTCGTTAGTTCGTTAGTTCGTTAGTTCGTTAGTTCGTTAGTTCGTTAGTTCGTTAGTTCGTTAGTTCGTTAGTTCGTTAGTTCGTTAGTTCGTTAGTTCGTTAGTTCGTTAGTTCGTTAGTTCGTTAGTTCGTTAGTTCGTTAGTTCGTTAGTTCGTTAGTTCGTTAGTTCGTTAGTTCGTTAGTTCGTTAGTTCGTTAGTTCGTTAGTTCGTTAGTTCGTTAGTTCGTTAGTTCGTTAGTTCGTTAGTTCGTTAGTTCGTTAGTTCGTTGTTCGTTAGTTCGTTAGTTCGTTAGTTCGTTAGTTCGTTAGTTCGTTAGTTCGTTAGTTCGTTAGTTCGTTAGTTCGTTAGTTCGTTAGTTCGTTAGTTCGTTAGTTCGTTAGTTCGTTAGTTCGTTAGTTCGTTAGTTCGTTAGTTCGTTAGTTCGTTAGTTCGTTAGTTCGTTAGTTCGTTAGTTCGTTAGTTCGTTAGTTCGTTAGTTCGTTAGTTCGTTAGTTCGTTAGTTCGTTAGTTCGTTAGTTCGTTAGTTCGTTAGTTCGTTAGTTCGTTAGTTCGTTAGTTCGTTAGTTCGTTAGTTCGTTAGTTCGTTAGTTCGTTAGTTCGTTAGTTCGTTAGTTCGTTAGTTCGTTAGTTCGTTAGTTCGTTAGTTCGTTAGTTCGTTAGTTCGTTAGTTCGTTAGTTCGTTAGTTCGTTAGTTCGTTAGTTCGTTAGTTCGTTAGTTCGTTAGTTCGTTAGTTCGTTAGTTCGTTAGTTCGTTAGTTCGTTAGTTCGTTAGTTCGTTAGTTCGTTAGTTCGTTAGTTCGTTAGTTCGTTAGTTCGTTAGTTCGTTAGTTCGTTAGTTCGTTAGTTCGTTAGTTCGTTAGTTCGTTAGTTCGTTGGTTCGTTGGGGTCAAACCTTGCGAGTAAATTTTGACCGACTTGAAGTCGTCGGATTACTTTGAAATTTGACAGGTTTCCATGATTCCGGTGACAATGCATTATGGAATTTTTACTAGAGCAAAAAAAATGGCAGCTACAAGATGGCGGACGAGATTTGTGATTATGATCCGAGTCGATTCAAAATTGGTATGAAGGGGTTTTCAGGGTCGAAGATTATGAAATTTCTGTCAAAATTCATAAATTCAAGATGAGGGCTCCAATATGGCGGACGAGTTCTGTGATTATGATCCGATTCGATACAAAATTAGTATGAAGGGGTTTTCGGGGTCGGAGATTATGAAATATTGTAAAAACTCATAAATTCGAAATGGCTCCCCAAGATGGGGGACGAGTTTCGAAATTTGTTTGCGGCGTTTTTCGCGTTTTACAATAATCAGTTTAGGATCCTACTTATTGAGTTATTTCAGTTTCTCGTTTCGTCGATTTATTTTTTTGTGGAAAAAAAAATTGTAGCTGGGATCTACCAATTAATAACTATCACTCAATTCTGCCTACTTCTGAAATACCTACCTACCTTACTTCAACTATCAACTGTTATATAATTACTCCAAACACGAGATAGCTGCTGTAAACCGTTGGGAAGTTTTCTCGACTGGCTTTCGTCTCCATCAGATCAACTCCAAGTCTTCATTATGTTGTAGTGTCATCAGAACTACATATGTGTGCCATGTTTCAACAGAATCGGTGTAATCATCCCCTATTTTGTACTCTTAGGTGTGGAATTTTCTTTCGAATTCAAATGGGACTAACCCATCTTCGAGGTGTACCCTGAATGAAAAGAGAGCATCCTCATCGGATAACCCAGTACAAAGTTATGCGTTGTAGAATCAGTTGACAGGTAAAAGTTTAGTGGGCTAACAACCAATTATCCTATATTTTCTCACCCTACGGGGTGGATTCTTTCATTCAAATGGAACCAACTTCGAGATATACCCTATCCAATGAAAGAAATTCATCGAAATCGGACAAAAACTTATGCGTGGTCAACCATAAAAAAACTATACGCGTTGACTAGAGAACCTCCTCCTCCTTTTCGTCGGTTGAAACATTGATGTATGGGCACGAATAAACATTTTGTACCGCACTCTTCCGATGGTATTCTAAGATGGGAGCGAAATTGGGCATTTCCAGAAATAGATGAATTTCCAGACGGTTTCCAATTTTTTTCGTTTCAACTTCTCCCTATTATTTGTGTTGTGTTTGTGACTTCCCGAAAAATTTATTTCCAAACAATTGGATTGGAAAAAGAAAAGCTATTGAGTGGCCAGCAAAGTCTTCAGATTTGACCCTGTTAGACTTTTCCTAATGGATATACTCGAAAAGTACCAACCTGAATAGGCCGCAACATCTCCGGAAATTGAAACATAGACTGAGAAAATAAATGGAACTTGTAGAAAAGAATAAGGAAAGTTGTGAATGAATTTTCATTTAGAATTGAATTCTGTTCGAACAGGAGTGATGATATCCATTACAGATGTCCTTCTATATGTTTTCTTTCTCTTTCTATCTTTATGTTTCTTGTTATAAATGATAATCTTGATTACGAAAGTAAAATAGTTTAATCTAGTTCTTTTATTATAAACCTAGACAATTCCTTCCAAATATTTGTTTGAAGGTTGTAGACGATGTGGTAACTTGAATACTATCGTTTCGGACGTCAATCGTCTAAATGTATTTGAAAGGTTTTCACGACGTTTCGAATGCTTGTATCTGCAATCGTCTTCAGGTGAATACTGACAAGTTTAGGTGATACTTACCAATTTATATGACTGTCGGCGCAATGATGCGTGAAATTTCGCCATGTGCAGCGGTGCGTGTATTTTAGTCAACCAAGCGTTGAGATCAAGAACGTATGGAATCCCCTGATTGCTCTTTCTGGCGGGCTGCAGAGGCGCGAAACCTCACGCACCACCACACCGCGCGAAACTACACGCACCGCTGCACATGGCGGAATTGCACGCATCATTGCGCCGACAGTCATATAAATTGGTAAGTAGCACCCAAACTTGTCAGTATTCACCTGAAGACGATTGCAGATACAAGCATTCGAAACGTCGTGAAAACCTTTTGAATACATTAAGACGATGGACATCCGAAACGATAGTTACCTTCCAAATATGGTAATATTCAGTTGGCAATAACAGACAATAGTAGATTATCCGAAAATATTCAGGGAAATCCTTCTGAAAATGAAATGTTGGCCGTCATATCTCCGAAAATATAAACAAACAACAACAAAAACAAAATTGATTTCGTAGTTTCAAATTATATAAATATAAAAATGTATTGAGTTCACGTCATCTTCTTCAACAGGATGTAGTGCTCATCAAAACAAGTGATTTGTTTGACATTATCCAGAAATGCAGATTTTTCTGGTAGATCACTTCACTAACCTATTGGCTGTGTGCGAAATGCTTGGTGGGGACAGTCAAATCGATCGCAGTGCACGATGTGTCAGAAATGTGAAACATATCGGGACTGTCGAATTCCTTTTCATAATTCCTCGGTAAATTGGCTGCCTTATCTCCTCGCCGTTTATGAGCTTGAGAAGAAAATGGGTCCCAATACTTGTTGTGTTGTGTAAAACATAGTTTGTGTGAATTTTACGCTTTTCTAAAATCGGCCTCCTCGAAATTGAAGCAAAGAAAGGAATGGGTTCATGCTGTTAAAAGGAAAAAATGAGTGCCATGATTACAATTTCACGAAATCAATAAAAAATTTACGATAAGTATTAATAACTAGGGCAGCGCAAAATTCGAATTGCACTGAACTACTCCACCCAGAAAGAAGATATCGCAGCTAGACTCGAACCTTGGAAACCTCGTCCTCCAATATAAAAAAGTCGCCATTAGCTCGCTAGACCACATACATTTTAATTATTACTGGTAATAACAATCTTTGCAGATAAGTGCAAGAATTTGTTTTCATGTTTCTTCAAGATTTGACGTTGGAACTATTAAGTTACTTTGGGTATTTTTCTGTCAGAGAAATTAGATTGGAACCCGATAATAGTACCATTATTGATTGGGGGTTTCGGTTTTCAGCATTCATGGACATTTGATATCTGAAAAATATGAAGTTGATTGGCCAATTCTCGAGTGATCAGAAGAATTTGGTGTATTTCTATTGAAAAATAATGCTGAATTAATGCAATTACACGCCCGTGGATAATATTAATGAATGAGACACAATTTAGGTTACTCACATCCGAAAATGTTTTGTTTGCCCAATAATGCAAACTATAGGCTTATCTCTATTTTGAGCTCGATAACTAAACTGTTCGAAAACGTTGTTTGCAATAAAATTGAAAACCTAATCACCAACGTTATAAAGGACGATCAACACGGGTTCTGCAAGGGTCGATCTACTACAACAAATTTATTAATCTACACACAATTCATACTCAATGCTTTAGAAAATAGATAACAAGTGGATGCCATATATACAAACTTTTCTGAAGCATTTGACAGGGTGAATCACAAAATCCTAGGAGCTAAACTAAAAGCATTGAGCTTCCACGGTATAATATTGAAGTGGCTCATCAGCTATATAAGTGGGGATTTGTCTCTAGCAAAAATAACCGTAAAAATATCCCTGATTCATTGTTCCACGACGGACAGGAAATTACCAGTGACGAAAAAATTTGCGAGGCATTCTGCGAATATTTCACGTCAGTGTACGAGCCTTCTGGAAGACCCATTCAGATAAATCTCAACCCACAACACACTAATATGTTAATTACTTTAAACGAAGTCACTCATAAGCAGATCGAAGTAGAAATCGACAGATTAAAACTTGATAAGAGTCCTGGTCTTGACGAAATTCCGGTTATTTTCGTTAAAAAGTGCAAGATATCGCTGTTGAATCCTCTCAACCTTCTTTTTAATAAATGTTTGTCCGAGGGAACTTATCCAACCTATTGGAAACAAGCTAAGGTGATACCAATTCACAAGGGTGGGAATAAACGAGATGTACGTAATTTTCGTCCCATTTCTTTATTGTCTATACTAGGTAAATTATTTGAAGCAATAATAAAAAATACTCTGTTTTACGATATAAAGCATCTGATCATCGAACAACAACACGGCTTCTTCTCCGGACTCTCTACTGTAACCAATCTAGCCCCTTTCATTCAAGATATCTATAACAGCATGGATCGACATGAACAGATTGATGTAGTGTACACCGATTTCTCCAAAGCATTCGATAAAGTTCATCATGAAACACTAAAAGTGAAGTTGGGAGAGATCGGTGTACACGGTAATCTGCTCAGCATAATAATATCATACCTTAATGATCGTAGGCAATGTGTCCAAGTTGGAAACTCCAGATCGTCGTTTGTTGATGTGACCTCAGGTGTTCCACAGGGGTCACACCTGGGCCCGTTGTTATTTCTTATCTTCATTAATGATATTACCACATGCTTTGAAAATTCCAGGTTTAGTCTATATGCCGACGATCTCAAGATATATAGACCAGTTACGAGCCTAACTGACTGTCAAAAACTACAGGATGATATCAGGAGATTAACTGATTATTGCACCACAAATTACCTCTCGCTAAACGTTGACAAATGTATGAAAATAACATTCTCTAGATCACATGGTGAATTGGACTTCAATTATCGCATTGGGAATCAGAATTTGACTAATGTTTCAAACATTAAGGATCTGGGCGTATATTTAGATAGAAAACTCTCCTTTGATTTGCACATTGAACATATCGTTAGGAAGGCTCTGCGTAATCTGGGTTTCATAATGAGGGTAACTAGGCAATTTCGATCCCATAAATGTTTAATACTACTTTACAACTCCCTGGTCCGCTCTCATCTCGAGTATGCGTCGTTGATTTGGAATCCCCAATATGTAAAATATATTGAAAGAATTGAGAGAGTCCAGATTAAATTCGTGAATTATTTGAATTTCCGATTCAACAGATTGCATCATCAAAATTCGTATGACAATAATATTGTGAAGTATGGTATATCTAAACTCTCATCTAGAAGGACTGTTAGCTACATTATTTTTTTGCACAAACTGGTATCTGGTTTCATTGACTGCTCGGATATATTGAGTAAATTACAGTTCAATGTTGGAAGACGTTGCTTACGATCACCAAATCTGTTCTACCCTCAGAAATATAGAACAAATGCGTCGGAGAACTCACCTATAATTGCTTTGCACAGGTCATATGACTTATTTTTTTGTCATGTTGATATATTTTATTGTTCACTCCTAGTAGCTAGACATGCTGCTCATTCAATTTTTTGGTGACATGTATAGGGATGGTTCAAAGTTGTACATTCATTGTTTTTCTGTTTTCTAATTAAGTAGAATTATATTAAACTCAATTATTGTATAGCAAAGTCAGAATGGTGTATCTATTTTAGCAATAATGATTGTTTTCAGGTCACATATACCTAATTTAATTATTTTTGAATTGTACCGAAATTACATGATCTGTATTTAATGTATTGTGCGGTTTTCTGTTACTGGGTTGTTAACTTAACCTGTTGAAAACCCGAATAATAGATGAATAAATAAATAACTCAACAGTCAAAGTACATATCTCTGACGAAATAACTGTCACGTCTGGTGTACCACAAGGTAGTCACCTCGGCCCGTTTTTATTCAATATTTACATCATTGACATAAATTCATATTTGAGACACAGCCAAGCTCTTTATTTTGCTGACGAACTGAAACTCTATGAAGTCCTCTCTGAACGACTGTTATGAATTACGAATAGACTTGAACAACTTGAGAAGATGGAGTGATGTAAATGACATGGACCCCAATATCAGTAGATGTTTCACAATGACCTCCAGCGGAAAACCAACTCAAACAGACTTCGGCTACTACATATCTGGTTAGCAGCTTCCACAGGTTACCACTGCTAGAGTCACCCTGGATAGGACATTGACCTTCAACTTTCACTATGAGAATATAACTAACAGAGCTCACAAAATGTTGGGCTTTGTATGCCGGAATACGCAGAACTTCACAGATTTTCACTGCTCCATATTTCTTCACAACTCCTTTGTACGATCTTAACTAGAGTATGCATCTACAGTATAGTGTCCCACCTATACTATTTATATACACAACTTAGAAAAAGTTCAAAATAAGTTTCTTAGGTTTGCTGCATACAAACATAACATTCCCTTAGATCATAATAGTTTGAAAATATCCGAAATACAATTGGAATGTCCAGTTTAGAAGACCGCAGAATACAGGCAGGCTTGACCTTTCTATTCAAACTGATCAACGGACACATAAATTGTCCATCTTTGTTATCACAGGTCGGTCTCCATGTTCCGGCTAGAGGTGCACTAGATAAATAAATTCATAGATGCAATTATGGACTTTTCTCGCCATTAGCTAGAATTGCCAAGAAAGGTAATATTATTGATTTGGATTTCTTTTCTCTGAGTTTGGAATCCTCCAGAGGCCGTGTAAAAAGATCAAATTTGCTTGAACTATCGCAGATATCAAACAACATAAGGCTTCTTTTTTCTATCTATTTTTCATTCCCCTTTATCGTATAGTATCTGCATTTCATTTATACCTACATCTGTATTGTATTTATACGTATGTATGGTATAGTTTCGTATTCTTAGTCATGAGTTGAATTTAGTTAATTCTGTAAATTTTAAATGTAATGGTTTATGCGTATATAAATGAACATAAATTCAATATGGGCTCGTATCAAATATCTTTGACCGTTACTTCTCATTTCTTCAACATTTCTCACATTTGCAGAGATTTTTTTTTTTTTTTTTTCACAGTTCGAGGTTGGGAAGATATGTTATGTTTCATGCTTCCTAATCTTGTTCTTATTATAATATCCATTTGTTTAACTTATGAATATTATAAATGATACTTGAATATCGACAGTTTCACACATTTCTTCAAATTTCTCACTTGAATTTTATAGAAATTATCAAAATATGGTTTATCATCTAACTGCCAAATAATTCACGAGTCCCAAAATATTGCAGTCGCTAGGCGGCGCCACTGCCGTGCACACGGCGAATAGTGCAGGTTAGCACACAATAGGTTCTCGTGATATAATCAAGTCCACTCCATCAATTCGAAAAATTGTAAGAGATAAATAATATTCAAATCAAGAATCAGCAGTTTCTTATGAAAGTCCTCAACATCTCATTTGTGTCAATGTGAAACGTTAAATCGGTTAATAATTCACACTTCACACCAAACGATATATCAAATAGATAACGTGAGCTCTGCAAATACTTGTTGAATTGTTAACGTCCCTTTTCCACCCATAACCTCGGAAGAGTTCCGAAATTTATAACCTCCACGTTTGTTACGTTAAAAGGGAAGCCATATATATTTTTCACGCAGTAAAAATGAACCACTTAGCTGATTTTCTCCGAACACTCCACTGGAGCAAACAGCATTAAGCTGAATGTTGACAAATGGTGGTATTCCCGTATTCCAAAGTTATCACTCTTCCGAAGTTTTGATTAACGTTTTTTGAATGACTTAGCGCTCCAACTTTCCCGGGAAATATTTCACAGCGTTTATCGTGTATGGCTTTTAACGTATCAGAAATATATTTTTGTCGTAAATATGGATGGGAAGGTGGAAAGCTGGAAGTTCATGGTTTCCCGGGCGTATTGAGGATGTAAAGTCCGTGGATTTGTTTCGCATTGAATCAGTTCGGAAATTGAATGTATGAATGCGCATGGTGAAATACCAAAATTTATGGTTTTCTATACTCGAATTATTTACAAAAGTTCCATCCGACTCTAGGAGACAATATATATACTATTACAAAATTGTAATTGTCTGTTTGTTTATTTGTTTGTTCGAGCATCATGCAAAAACTACTGAAGCTTATGTTTGGACTTATAAACTGGTATGTATTTCATTTCGCTACTATCACGGAAACCGGATATGCAACAATAAAACTACATTTTTTCACAATCAACATAAGGTTCAAATTCTCGGAATGAAGGTCTGATTCATACAAGTCGTCATCATCAGTCATCAGGTCAAAACACAAATATTCTATTTATATTTCTGCTTTCGCATTGTACGAATGTTGTAGGAGATGTGTGATTCTCGTTGTTATTTTTCCCCCTTCGTGAATACACTCGATTATTTAGAAGATTGAGTTGTAATATATAAGCCTCACTGATCCAGATTTGCTACTGTTGCAGTTGGAAACTGTTGAAGACCCATTCGAATTCCGAATATTTATGGGTAGTATTTTTTTCATATTGAACGTACGTTGAGGTTGAACGAAGTTCAATTCCTTTCGGAAACTCTACCAAGGTTAGTGTTGTGTATATGGATTACATGCCATTTTTTCTATGGTATCTAATGCTCATTCTGTATCTATATAAAGAAACTATATCCAGAGAGGATATTATATGATGTTGTGGAACTTTTATATTGAGAACGAATTCCACAAATTCCCAAGAGTTTTTCACGTAGGTACCATTTTTTCTAATAACATTTGAAAAAATTTCTGGGAGAAATTTTTATAAATTGTAACTGACTGATGTGGTTTCCTCTATTAGCATTTATATGTATATATATATATATATATATATATATATATATACAGGGTGAACAAAAATTAATATTTTATTTCAATAAGAGAATAACTTCATATCCAACAAAATAGAACAGTTAAATAAGATGTTCGAAATGCCATCCACCAGTCTCTTGACAATAAGCAAATCTACGGACACATTCCTCTTGCACATTGCGAATAACTTCCGGAGTAATTCTGTTAATTTCGATCCTAATTCGATTTTTCAACTCTTGTAGATTTTGCGGCCTATCTACATATAACTTCGATTTCGAATAACCCCACAAAAAAAATCCAGGGGCGTAAGATCTGGAGATATTGGGGGCCACTCTATCGGTCCGCGTCTACCAATGCACCTCCTAGGAAAACAGTTATTCAAAAACTCGCGAACATCACGTGCATAGTGCGGGGGTGCACCATCTTGTTGCAACCGAATACTTTCATTTGGTGAGTTAGGATTGTTGGCGTTTGGAAAAATATCGGCAAGGCTAGGTATGAGTTCATTTCTTAAAAATTCCAAGTAACGCACCCCTGTGAGATTTCCTTCAGAAAAATACGGGCCAATAATCCTGTCGTTTATTATCCCTGCCCAAACATTGACTTTCTGAGGATATTGAGTATGCCCGCCCATCATCCAGTGAGGATTATCCCTACTCCAATATCTGCAATTCTGACGATTTACTGAACCATTTAGGCAAAACGTAGCCTAATCGAAAAACAGAGTTTGTTTTATAAAACGTGGATCGCGGTTACACAAATCCTGCATTATTTCACAGAACTCCACACGGCGATCGGGATCATCATCATTGAGTTGTTGATGTTGCTGTACTCTGTATGGATGGTACTTTTCTGCTGTTAGAATACGAAATACAGAACTTTGGGATATGTCAAGGTCTGCTGCAATTTGTCGTGAAGTATTGTGAGAATTATTCTCTACACCCAATAGAACATCAAGTTTCACGTTTTCTTTTATTTTAGGACGTCCAGCATTCGGAATATGTTTGACATGACCAGTTTCTCAAAATTTTTTCTCAATCTTACTGACTGTTGAACGACTGATAGGTCTATTTGGATACTTCGCATTGAACAAGTCGCATACATCTTGCTGAGTGCTGGTTCTATCTCCGCATCCAATAAAAATTAAAATTTCTATGCGTTGGGTTTCACTTAAAGTAGCCATAGTTTACTTTCAGAATCTTTTCACTTAGAATTTGTGAAGAATATTTGTTGATATTTCAACTGACATTTATTTGACACTAACTTGCCTATTATGGCATTGTTTTGTGATTGTCTTTTGTTTCCATTTAAGACTGGGAAATAGCTAACTATTGATATTTGGAAAGGATCCATTGGTGTAGTAGAGCACTGTCTCACCAGTCTGCCAGGACAGTCTAAGGGATCAGAGCCTTGGCTCAAAAAAGTAAAATTTTGCATTTTTTAACACGCTTTTATTATCTTCACCTGTAACTAAATAACTCACAATGTAATAAAATATTGGAGGTAAATATTCACCCACTTCCAATTTTCCGAATAATCTGAAATTTGTCACACATATCAAGGACCGATGACAATACAAGAATTACATAATCATAATGTAATAATAATAAAAATATATTTTTCCAAACGCCAAAAATCCTAACTCACCAGATGAAAGTATTTGGTTGCAACAAGATGGTGCACCTCCGCACTATGCACGTGATGTTCACGAGTTTTTGAATAACTGTTTTCCTAGGAGGTGGATTGGTAGACGCGGACCGATAGAGTGGCCCCCAAGATCTCCAGATCTTACGCCCCTGGATTTTTTTTTGTGGGGTTATTTGAAATCAAAGGTCTATGTAGATAGGCCGCAAAATCTACGAGAGTTGAGGAATCGAATTAGGATCGAAATTAACAGAATTACTCCGGAAGTTATTCGCAATGTGCAAGAGGAATGTGTCCGTAGATTTGCTTATCGTCAAGAGACTGGTGGATGGCATTTCGAACATCTCATTCAACTGTTCTATTTTGTTGGATATAAAGTTATTCTCTTATTGAAATAAAATATTAATTTTTGTTCACCCTTTAAAAAAATATTTAATTAATTATTATCATTGAATGCAGTATTGAAAGGCCTTTCAGATGAGGTATCACAAGACATCTATTCCAATTTAAAAAAATTACCGATTACGTCACCATGTCAAAGCCAGTGACATAACCTCTTTAGAGAATACATAAAAAAATCGGCATTTCAAAATAAAAATCGACCCATTTTAGGATTTTTGTCAAGAGTACATGGCTTGCGAAATATCGAATTTGTTCCATAATTTTGACGCGCACTGTATGTATCAAATCCGACCTCTCAACAAATGAGACACACCAAATAATATAAAAAAAGAAAAAAAATTAATAGTACTCAATCGCAGTTTTCTTTGGTAATATATATTATTGAGATTAGTGAATTAGTCTTGATAGAATTGATCTATTGTGTAATAGGCTTCCACAACCAAGAGATTTTTTACTTATTTTCTGAATTGAATCCAATTATGTATTCATTTTATGGGGATGGAAAGATCATTGAATATTTTTCTGCTTTATTAGATGAGTGAGTTCTGTGTAAGAGCTGATGTGGGCGTTGGGAAAGGAATATGGGGGGGTAGTGTGTTTTATATTGAGGTGTTCTTTATTTTATCCTTATATTTTATATGTATAAGGCATACCTTCTCTACGATGAGAAGACATAACAGTGCATTTTGGAGTTTTTGTTGAAGAAATAAAAAAAATGGCGGCTCCAAGATGGCGGACGAGATTTGTAATTATGGTCCGATTTTATTCAAAATGGGTATTTGGAAGTATTCGGGGCCGGCAATTATAAAATTCTTGTCAAAATTCATGAATTCAAGATGACGGCCCCAAAATGCAGGACGAGTTTCAGATTCAGAATTGGTATGCGGCGGTTTTCGATGTCGGAGATTCTGAATTTTTTCGTCAAAATTTATAAATTCAGGATGACGGCCCCAAGATAGAGGACGAGTTTTCTGATTATGGTCATATTTTATTCAAAATTGGTATGTGGGGGTTTTCAGGCTCGGATATTAGGATTTTTCCGTCAAAATCTATGAATTCTAGATGGCGCCTTCAGGATGGCGAACGAGTTTTGTGATAATGGTCAGTTTCCATTCAAAATTGGTGTGTGGCAGTTTTTTGAGTCTTAGATCATGATTTCCTTCAGCTAGAAATATACAGAAAAGAGACCTTGTAATAACGATGCTCTATAGAAATGAACAGATTAAGGCTAACAACTGAAAAGCAGAAATAAATACTAATTAAAAATCTTCTTGAAGACAAGCTTTCATTTAAGCCCTTACTAAAACGTATAAAATATGTTTAAATCATGCTGACAATGATTTGAGTATTTTTTTTATTATTTGGTTTCAAAAAGCTTGTCGCGAGAATTGTAATGTAATTATTACTTCGACAATTGGTACTTACCAACCAATCATTGTCCAATGAAATTAATTGGTACCACATGGGTACCGGTGGCTGGTCAGGTTGACG